>PVIJ01003041.1:125685-144077 GCA_004024925.1 Scalopus aquaticus | reverse complement strand
ATATGAGAAACCCACGGCCAATATTATCCTCAACGGTGAGAAGCTAAAGGCCTTTCCCCTAAGATCAGGAACAAGGCAAGGATGTCCACTCTCACCACTACTTTTCAATATAATACTGGAAGTCCTAGCCAGAGCAATTAGACAAGAGAAAGACATTCAAGGGATTCAAATAGGAAAAGAAGAAATTAAAATGTCTCTAAATAAATAAATCTTAAAAAAAAAGAATTGTTGGATATATCACATATATATTTTTTTAACCTATGTCTCTAGCATACAAACCTAGTCTTTAGAAAACCTCAAATGGGGCCTCGCTGGTGGCGTAGCGGTTGAGTGCTGTGCTGTGGAGCTGTCGGCAGCGCGCTATGCAAGTTTGACACCCAGCCAGGGAGAATCCCACATGGTGCGGCAGACCTCTCCTGACTTGCCCGCTGCTCCCCTCAGCAGTGTATTGCTGATCTGCCTGTTCTGCTCCCCACTCTGTCTCTGGTGAACCCTCTCGCCGCCCCGGGGCTCTGGCCTGTACCCAACTTGGATGTATAAATAAATAAATCTTAAAAAAAAAAAGAAAACCTCAAATGGTTACTCATTGTGGGGGGCTTGTCTGTAAAGGGCCATACAACATCTTTTCAGGGTGCTAAAAAGAAAACATGTATCAAACTATTTAAGCAATACGCTTAGTAAAATTTATTTTATTGCATGAAAAATTTCTTGACAAAACGTCAAAGCACTGCCAAATGTTCTATGTTATTCCATTTTGAAACTTGATTAGAGTTTCTATTTATTTATAGGTATTATTTACTGTTATTCTTATACATCACTGCTGGAGTCACTTACTCATCTTTGAAATTTTGTAGCATTTTGTCCAATTTGGATAATCAATAACTGTCAAGTAAACAAATAAAAATATTATAAGTATGATTATCATTAATCTACACTGTGGAGCAAATTATACCACATAACTGAAGAGGACCCATAGCTTGTTTTGTATGGCTCAAAACCTAGTAATGGTTTTTACAATGTAAATGGCTGGATTCAGGGGAGACAATGCTATGTAGCAAGAGAAAGATCATATGGGATTCAAATTTAACAAACTTTTATTGTACCAAAATGTAGGTGGATGAGAAAAGATATACCATACAACCGCTGAACATGTTAAAGTTGATATGGATTTACTAGTATCACATAAAATGGGCTTCAGAACACTGTATAATGCTAGATATAAACAAAGAGGGCTCATATGGCAAAAGTTGAATGGGCTATTGCCAGTGCTGAGATAAGAACTTAGGTACCTGGGATGTAAAAAGGCAAATTCTCTGTAACAAAATCTGCTGTAGAGTAAAAATAATTCCAAATCACCAACTACACAAATAATCTTCTAGTTCACAAAATACAAAGTAACAGATGGGGGTCATGCAACAGATTTCATAGAGTAGTTTAAATGGTTATGTAGGCTATAAGAAAGGATACAATTAGAAGGCTGTGAGATAAGGAGATAACTAGTTTCTGCCTACACAGTTTCAGCATCTTTGCAAAGATGAGATTTATAAATACTTTATAAATTAAACAAATTAACTGCAGCATCACAAAACTGAAAGTACCACCTACACCACTTACACAATTTTCTATTAATAGTGAGTGAAGCATTAGCTGCCAAGCCCTTAGAATAAATTATTATGGAATTAGAGCTTGCAGAGATGAGTTATTGCCTCTCATGTGCACATTTCTTGTAGCAAGAAAATACCATATTTGGAGTCAATCTCTTGTAGAGTTCAAAAGCTACACACAATAACAATGACAGAGTTTAGATTTATAGTCTCAGTAACGTTTTATAGAAACAGGGAGGAGAAGATTAAAATGGATAATAATTTAAAGGAAGATGAGATGATTTTTCAGAAGTTTTTAATCTTTTTTTTTTAGTCTCAGCTACTTCTAAGAGTATTAACAAGCATTCCTTGTTTTAAAGGAGATCAATTATTCTATTATTTTTGAAAGAATGAAAGATGAAATAATTTCAATACTACTTACCTGAAAGTTTATAGTTAGAAAATGTTAGGTCCACACAATAACACATGACATACCTCTGCAGAGAGTAGATTAAAGATCAGGATCATGTAACTATAGTTAATAAAAAGATTATAATGCTTATTGAATAAAAAACCCATTTAGAATTGCTTTCACTCACATGTGTAATATATATCTATCAATATCTATCTATATATCTATCGGTATCTATATATATACAGATACATATATATAGATACAGATAGATATAGAAATATATAAATATGGATATCTATATATATAGATATAGATAGATATAGATATAGATATCTATATAGATAGATATATAGATATATAGATAGATATAGGTATATAGAGAGATAGATATCTAGATATCTATCTCTCTATATATCTGTCTATTTCTATGTATCTCTATCTACATCTATCTATCTATATCTATATGTATATATCCATATCTATATATCTATATATCTATCTCTATATACCTATATCTAGATATCTATCTCTATATACCTATATCTATAGCTATAGATATCTATATCTATATAGATATATCTATCTAGAGATCTATATATAGATATCTATATATCTATCTCTTGCCTCACCCGCTGCTCCCCTCAGCAGTGTACTTCAGTAGATCTGCCTGTTCTGCTCCCTACTCTGTCTCTGGTGAATCCTCTCACCACCCCACACCTCTTGCCTACACCTCAGTTCTTGTATGCATAAGTTTTTTTTTTTTAAGATTTTTATTTTATTTTATTTTTTAAGATGTATTTTTTATTTATACATACAAACTGGGCTACAGGCCAGAGGTGTGGGGCGGCGAGAGGGTTCACCAGAGACAGAGCGGGTAGCAGAACAGGCAGATCAGAAATCCACTGCTGAGGAGAGCAGCGGGCGAGGCAGGAGAGGTCTGCCGCACCATGTGGGATTCTCCCCGGCCGGGCATCGAACTCGCATCGCTGCTGCCGACAGCTCCACAGCGCAGCGCTTAACCGCTGCGCCACCAGGAAGGCCCCTAAGATTTTTATTTATGCATACAAGCTGGGTATAGGCCAGAGGCGTGGGGCGGCGAGAGGGTTCACCAGAGACAGAGCGGGTAGCAGAACAGGCAGATCAGAAATACACTGCTGAGGGGAGCAGCGGGTGAGGCAGGAGAGGTCTGCCGCACCACATGGGATTCTCCCCGGCCGGGCATCGAACTCGCGTTGCCGCTGCCGACAGCTCCACAGTGCAGCGCTTAACCGCTGCGCCACTGGGCAGGCCCTTGTATGCATAAGTAAAAATAAATCTTTAAAATAGGGCCTCCCTGGTGGTGCAGCGGTTAAGCGCTGCGCTGTGAAGCCGTCGGCAGCAGCGACGCGAGTTCGACACCCAGCTGGGGAGAATCCCACATGGTGCGGCAGACCTCTCCTGCCTCACCCGCTGCTCCCCTTAGCATTGTTTTATTTCTGATCTGCCTGTTCTGCTCCCTACTCTGTCTCTGGTGAAGCCTCTCACCGCTCCACACCTCTGGCCTGTACCCCAGCTGTATGTATAAATAAATAAATCTTTAAAAAAATAAATAAATAAAATCTTTAAAATAAATCTTTTAAAAAAAACCCTAGAAATCTGAGTACAGAATTAAGTCTACCAGAGAGTGTAAGTGTGGGTTAGGTATCAAAAGAAATGGGGTTCTAATAGATTATGGCACAGAATTATTGTGGTTCAGGTGACAGTATTGTGTGGTAACACAATTCTTTTAAACTCATTTACCTTTGGTGTTCCTAAGCTCAACATGCATATTTCTTGTTATTTATTATGGATCAATTTATATTCATGTTTTTAATTACACAATGAATACATATGCAGTTTAGAAATACAAATGGTAAACTCTGGAAATATAAATTACTTGCATACTCATTACTTAGATTTTTGGTGTATGTTCCTTTAGAATTTGTTTTGAAAAACAAATCCTTGTATAATTTGAAAGACCAAAGCAAATAAATATATAGGAAATATGCAGTAGTTACATTTAATTGATTGGCTAAAAACCCCATTACTTAAAATCCAAATTTATCATTTCCCAGTGAACTTCATCATGACAAATATTTTTTCATCCTTCGTATTTCTCATTGACCTATTCAATGGATATTTTATGTTCTATTGTTTTTCTCGGTAGTATTCTGCATGTATTTCATAATACAGTATTATTTGACTCGGCAGCATCAATAATTTAGAGACTGACTAATAGGCAATGCTGTAGATAGTGCAACATGAATAATATAAATGAAATAAATATCATTTTAAGAAATATAAAACAATTCATTTTGTTGAAGGGTTAAGAAAGTTAACTGCTATTGAACTTTAAAAGCTTTAAGAACAGTGAAATAAAATGTTTATAACATCTTGTCTAGTTATGGCATATGTTCATTAAACATGCCAATAACTGTTAATAAAAATGTGTTTAATTTGTAGCTATTAGAGTATTGACAAACTAAATCATTCAAAACAAGTTTGTACTCAAAAGAAGTCTTCAACATTTCCTCCAAAATATTTCACATTGTTGATAACTTTATTTTGTCTGTTTTTATTAATAATTCAGCCCTGTCTTCAGATTAGACAAGTTTTGACACCAGAGTTAGAAATTTTCAAGTCACAGTAAATTAAATTTGCTATATGAAAATACAAATTAATGAACTTCATCTGATGTTTGAGATTCTTTGGTAAGAAATCATACTTTCACCTTTATAGTGGACTATTGACTGCATTTGTGTATAGTAAGGGCTTTTTTAAGATTTTATGTATGTATTTTTGTGTAGAATTGGGGTGCAGCAAGAGGTGTGGGGGGTGGTGGTGAGAGGATTCACCAGAGACAGAGAGGGGAGCAGAACAGGTGGTAAACTGAAATACACTGCTGAGGGGAGCAGCAGGCAAGACAGGAGAGGTCTGCTGCTCCATGTGGGAATCTCCCTGGTGGGGGATCAAACTCAGGTCTTTGCAGTGGGCACACTGAGATGTAACCCATAGGCCACCAGGGAGGACCCCTATAGTGAGATTTTAAAGGAAGTAAATGTTTTGTTCCTCAAATTATATAATATTATTTATTTATTTTTAGAATTAAATATTTCCGAATTGTCATGTAATATTACTAAACTATTAAAATTAATTGTGAAATCCTCACTTTCCATGAAAATTTGCTATTTTTTAATCATAAAGGTCAAATTATATATTAATTTTGATGTCCTCTTAATCTAATGGAATTTCACTTTCAAACCACCTTATGTGAGTCAACTGACTTATGGCAACTACCAGCCTCACAGATGGATCATTAATGGCAATCACATAATTGCTGAGTTCTGCGACACAGGTGCTTAGATTGGCCTTGTTTTCCTGCCAACAATATCCAGATTTTTGGCAGACGGCCATGTTGCAAAGAGGCAGAGAGAGAGCACATAGTCATTTAGCTGACACACATCCTTCTCCACAATCGGCCCCATAGTTGAGCCAGACTCACTACTATCATTGCCTCTTAGTTCCTGAATCACTGTCAGATTCTTGACCCATATTTATAACTTGCAAGGAAACCATTCTAGTTTAATTAAAAATATGCAAATTTAGTATGGAAACAAAGTGTTCCTTCATGCAGTAACTACTACCAACAAAGGAGTGATAACTGAAAGATTTGTATTTTTTTCTTCCCAAACCAAAATGAAATGTTTCTACAGCAAACACAAAAATACATTTTTAAAGGGGTTTTCTTTGGTAGAAGTCTTACTTGCTATTTTTTTAACATTTATTTTATTTATGCATACAAGAGCTGGGGTGTAGGCCAGAGGTGTGGGGTCTTGAGAGAATTCACCAGAGACAGAGTGGTGAGCATAACAGGCAGATCTACTAAAAATAAATTGCTGAGGGGAGCAGTGGGTAAAACAGGAGAGGTCTGCTGCGCCATGTGGGTCAGCTCCCGGGCTGGGGAATGAACTCGTGCTGCAGTGGCTCTGTATATCTTCATAGGCTGAGACTTAAACCCTTGTACCACCAGTGAGGCCCAGTTATCTTTGCTATTGATTATACCTTTGATTTTCAAACCATGCCTTTGCCCTTCGTGTTAGAGATGTATTTAGAGAGAGTAACTGTTATTTCTACATGTTGGTGAGTGTGAAAGTAATGCTGGTGTTCTGTTTTTAAGTATGAGTTCATATGAAAATTTGTCTTTAGTGAGAACTTATTCACTGGGCTAGTTTCCAGGAATCCAAATATGAATTAAAGGTAAACCTACCCTTGCATAGCAAAATTTATGAAAGTGTGACACCTTCTATTAAAAAGTATGAATAAAATAAAGTGATACTGCTTGGAAGAGGCAATTACACTTCATAAGGATCAAGGAAAGAATTAAAAAGAAACTGGCATAAAATTAGGACTTCCAGAATGTGCAGTGCTTCACTAGGAAAATTATGCAAGTGTATGCAGATCTAACAAAGGAAATGCAATAGGAGTTTGTTTTGTGGAATGGATTTAAGTGCATTTGTTAGGACTAACTAGAAACACTACTTGAAAGGTAGTTTGGATTAGAAATGAAGATCTAATGATTTTCCCTAGGGATTATAAACTGAATTAAAATAAGTAAAAGTAAATAAGTAAATGAGTAAAATAAGTAAAAAATATATACTATAAGTATATTTAGATCAGAAAAATTGAATTATACTCTCAACTCCTTGAATTGTCCCAGTATTCAAATTTCCCATAGTGTGCCCATCTTACTGAATGGTAATATACTAAGTTAAACTAACTAAAATCTTATGTTACTCTCAAGTTTTTTTCTTGACATCCCATATTCAATCTATTAAAAAGCTCTAATGATTTTACATTGAAGTTGTATTCTGTCTTCTTATCATAACCTTCATTGTTATCATTCACTTTCAAGTCACAATAATTTCTCATCTAAATTAAATTAAAACCTCCTTGGTCTCCATGCTTCTGCTTGGACTGCTTTTCCCAGAAGGCCATTTGCCACACAGCAGTAAGAACAATATTCCAGAACCAAAATCAGATTATGTGATTCCCATGACATGATTATCCTACTAGCTTTCCATTGAATTCAGAAGGAAATGCAAGTTGCTCTAATCAGACCCTGCATGAGGCTACTTTACCACCTGTGACTTACGCTGTCATTTCTCAATGCCAGTCTTCCCTCAAACACAATAATTTCATTTTACCTCAAGGTTTCTTTGCTAGCTTAGAATGCTTTATCCCAGATATTTTCAAATAATGTCATTGTTATCTTTCATCTCAGAATTTGATATTACTGACTTGAGGGGATCATTTATGACCACTTAACCTAGTCATCCTCCCGGCATATCCTAACACAGTGCTCTTCTTACTAAGATCTTCTGAGTAGTTGGAAATGAATATAAGGAATTTGAGCCTGAATGTGAAACAATGCATTGCTTTCTTTATAAAAAAAAAAAAAGTTTGCTGTTTTGTCAAAAACGTTAACTATATTATTTTATGTGTAAGAGTCATACTTGCTTTATTCAGAAATTACAGAAGACAATATGTTGGGAAATCTAAAGTATTAGCGTTAATGCAGTTAAAAAAAAAAAAACAGACCTAGTTATCTGAAAACATATGTCTGGGCATTTATATTAACATTTTAAACTTTTTTATTTTCCTATTTTATTTTGTCTCAAGGAAAAAAGAAGAAGGGAGTGTGTCTGCAGATAACATGAAGGTCAGTGGGTTTCTGTCTGGGGTTAACTGTGATACCAACTGTCTCATGCTTCTTTATCCTAAGAGAGTGAAATGCACTGATTATTAGGCAGGTACAACTGTTTTATCTATTTCAATAACATAGGAGATAAATTTTGAAGTTGAATGAAGCAATATAAGTTCCCATTTTAGCATTCCATTATGGTAATTAAGGAGTATAAATTATATTTTCATTAAGGACTCCTATGAGTTTATTTTTCTCCAGTAAAAGAATTAGTACCTTTGTTGAGGTACCAGGTTTTGCAGCACAGAACATAGAAGACTCATTTTGGCCTGGATATGTTCAGAGCAGGTATTACCTGTTACTCAAAGATATTGAAGAACCTTTGTCAATATCTTGCCAAATGTACAATTTTGAGTAACATTGCACTCATGGGTCCTCCAGGAATATTAATCAGGAAAATGTTGCTCAAAGAAGTTGAAAATATTAACATAAAGGATGGAAGATTTAGAATCATCCATTATATTGTTGAACACTGCCTGCCAAGAGCAAGGGTGTGGGAATTCAGTTTTTGCATTATCCCCCAGG
The DNA here is from genome assembly GCA_004024925.1 of Scalopus aquaticus. NCBI lineage: Eukaryota > Metazoa > Chordata > Mammalia > Eulipotyphla > Talpidae > Scalopus > Scalopus aquaticus. Next base: position 135,775 of record PVIJ01003041.1, on the reverse strand, counting down.
AGAATAGTTAAAAATCTGGTTTGACTGTCCTTGTAAAGTTACATGCTATTTTTTGTTTTGGATAGATAATATGTACACATACTACAAAATATAAAAGACACTAGAAGATAGGAAAAAAAATAAATCTGCTCCACCTTCCCATCATATCTATCAATTTCTTTCCCCAAGACAAATGTAGAAATACCTTTGCTCATATAAGCACATATACCACACATACTGTTTTTAAATAGAAGTCAAAAAAATATCTATAAAATTGTGCATATTGACTTCTTTTAATTATAAAATTTTTGGAGACTTTTTAGCATCAGTACAAACAGTTATCTCATCTAACTGCTTTATGGTGTTACATCCTTTGAATAAACTAAATCAACTTCAATACCTTCTATTAGCAGACATTTCTATTTGTTCAAACATTTCTAATAAATATTTTAAAAGTATTTTATACTTCCTAGAATACATTCCCCACATTCAATTTTCCCTCTGAAAAAGTGTTCTTTATGATTTATATTCAAAAAATTTATTTAACATATTTCATTGAGTTTCATCTTCCTTTATTTTTTGTCTTCTGATTTCAGCTTTCATACTTAGAAAGCTTGTTACAGGAAGAACAAGAGTGACCCAGTGTGTGACTCTTCACTTGTGTGTTTAACACAAGAAAAAACTAATAGAAAGCAGATAGAAAGATATCAATTACATTGAATCTACATTTTGTTTTGGGTGAAAAGGATATTTAATACTGTCAATTCTTCCAGTTCATTAACATGTAATAACTTCACATTCCCTGGGTCTTTTTAATTTTTTTTTCTAATTTAATTGTATAGGTCTTTCACCTTTTTATTAGGTTAATTCCTAGGTATTTAAGACTTTGTGATGCTACTCTCAATAGGAAAGTTTTCCTGATTTCTTTCTCTTCTAGCTTGTTATTTGCATATAGCAATTCAATAAACTTGTGTATATTGATTTGTAGCCTGCTACTTTAGCATAATCAATAATTTACTCTAGTAGTTTTTAGTGGAGTATTTAGGATTTTCTATGCATATTATCATGTCATTTGCATATAGTGATAAGTTTCTTTCTTTTCCAATTTGGACTTCTTTAAATCCTTCTCTTCCCTAATTGTTGTAGCTAGGATTTTCAATTCAATTTTGATTAAAAGAGTTGTGTGATCTTAGAGGAGAAATTTTCAGTTTCTCACCACTGAATATGATGCTATGGATCTGGCACTATGGTTTGTAATTTTGATTCACTTAGTTTTTGAGGATACAGTTTTTTTTTTCCCACAATGAGAATTTTTTTAAAGATTTATTTGTGCATACAAGCTGGGGTGCAGGCCAGAGGTGTGGGGTGGTGAGAGGATTCACCAGAGACAGAGTGGCAAGCAGAACAGACAGATCAGAAATACACTGCTGAGGGGAGCAGCGGGTGAGGCAGGAGAGGTCTGCTTGTGCCATGTGCGAATTTCCCCAGCCAGGTATTGAACTCATGCTGCAGTGGCTCTGATAGCTTCATAGTGCTGTGCTTAACCCATTGTGTCAGCAGGGAGGCCCACAATGAAAATTTTTTTACTGGAGTCATTGTTTTCAAAGCTTACCCCCTTATATCAGAAGTGTTGGGGCTCTACCACTTAAAGTTTTAAAATTTTTAATTCTGAAAATTAAGGTAGGTAAAGAAGAAGCTGATCTCTGAAAATGAGTTCTGGAGCATCTTTTGACCATACAAGAATGAAATGATGCGAGATAAATCAAACAAGTAAAATAAGAAATAAACAATAATAGGGTATTATTAAGAAAACAGTCCTTCATTTTGACTTTTTTTTTTTTTTTTTCGGTTAGAGGAGAGTGGCTTAGAGACCTAGAATGAAGAACAGACAGGGAAGACAACTTATTGACACAAAAGTCTCAACCAGCACTCTTCTCATGAATATCAGACAACATACATTACTGTGGGACAATACTAGGCATTTTTCTATATATCAGAGTTATCTTAGAGAATAAATTCTGAAACCCAGAAAAATATTCCTTCTTAAGAGGGTCCAACATTAGAATTTCCTCTTGGAAATTACTAATATGCTATATTTCCTCATTACGTAAAAATGCAGAAAGAAAGAGAAAAAATATTGCATGGTCTCGCTTATAGGAGGAATATAAGGGAACCCTATAAGGGATCAGGAGAAAAATAATCAAAATAAATAAATGAAAAATAACAGGCGACTATAAATCAGAGACATTCTGCAAGGGAGGGAGAAGGATCAAAAAAGGGGAGCGAAGAGAACAAGGGGCTATGGTGATGATGCACAGTGAAATGGTGGTGGGAATTCTATGGAGACTGCACCTGAGAGGAGAAAGCAAACATTGTGCAAAAAAGAACAACGAAGGCCTCCCTGGTGGTGCAGCGGTGAAGCACTGTGCCATGGAGCTGTCAGCAGCCAAGACATGAGTTCAAAGCCCAGCCCAGCTGGGGAGATTTCCACATGCTGCTGCAGACCTCCCCTGCCTCACCCACTGCTCCCCTCAGCAGTGTTATTTCCGTCGATCTGCCTTTTCTGCACCCCACTCTGTCTCTGGTTAACCCTCTCGCCGCCCCAAGCCTCTGGCCTGTACCCCAGCTTGTATGCATAAATAAATAAATCTTTTTTTAAAAAAGAAAACAAATAAATCATGGATTTTTAAATTAAAATAAAAAGAACAATGATGTAAAATATAAACAAATAAATAATATAAAATTAAAAAAAAACTTTAATATAATGTCTCCTACCTTTTTCTGTTTCTGAAGGCTTAAACCAGGAATCCCACCTATTTCTATTCATCTAAAAGGAATCACTATTCTCAAAGATAAGCTGCTTCTGAAATTATAGTAGTTAAGAAACAATGAGAATTTTTTTAGTATATTTATGAATTCCTGAAACAAAGCATCGGTCATGATATAGAGAAAAGGGAATACTTATCCATTGTTTTGGGGAACGTAGAATGGCCCAGGGCCTATACAAAGCAGTATGTTATCTCAAAATATTAAAAATAGATCTGCCATATGACCCAACAATTTCACTATAGATATCAACCCACAGAATGTAAAAACACAAATTTTAAAGGAACATATGCATTCCTACACTTATTGAAGCAGTATTTACAAAGGCAAGTTATGGAAACAACCTAAATGCCCAATAAACTAGATGAGTGGATAAAGTAGATGCCCAAAACAGATGAGTGGATGAAGAAGATGTGGTATATATACCTAATGAAATATCACTCAGCAATCAAAAAGATTATTGCAATAGTTGCTGCAATATGGATGGAGCTGGAAGGAATCATGCTAAGTGAAATAAGTTAGATGGAGACATATAAATGCTGGATGGTGTCAATATTAGGTGGAATATAGAGAAATCAATCTAAGAGTCAGATAAAGACAAGATTAAAAACTAACACTTGAAAGCTGACTAAAGAATTGAAGCATATAGTGGCCTCCCTGGTGGCGCAATGTGTTAAGCACAGCACTATGAAGTTATCCAGAGCCACTGCAGCACAAGTTCAATATCCGCCTAGGGAGATTCCCACATGGTGCAGCAGACCTCTCCTACCTTGCCCACTGCTCCCCTCAGCAGTGTACGTCAGTAGATCTGCCTGTTCTGCTCCCCACTCTGTCTCTGGTGAATCTTCTCATCACGCCACACCTCTGGCCTGTACCCCAGCTTGTATGCATAAATAAATAAATCTAAAAAAAAAAAAGAATTGAAGCATATAGAAGGGGAAAGGGATTCAGAACAAAGAAGGAAGGAGTGCAATGGACTATAGGTGATTTGGTGGTGAGCTGCACTGTGGGGGCAACACCTGATGTGGGGTATCCTAATATTACCTCAATTAAAAATAAATAAATAAATAATAAATAAATAAGGACGGAAGGAAGGATGTGGGATATGTTCACAATGGAATACTAATCATCTATAGAAACATAATTAATTTTGCCAATTTCAAAAACATGGATGGAACTGCAAATGGTATTGCTAACTGAATTAAGTCACAGGATGAAAGATAAATATTGGAAAGATAAATATATATATATATATAAATATATAATAAATTTATATTAGGAATATAGAGGGGGAAAATGGTCAAACAAAACCAAACCAATAACAAACCCTTGCAATCTAACTGTGAAGTAGAAGTTACAAGATGGGCTGGGGGGTGGGGGGAGATACAGTGGGGAAGTGACAGAATGGACTCTGGTGAAGGGATACAGACACCTTAATTGTGTGTGTGGTGTGTGACATGCAAATGAGGAGGGGTTATCCTATGCCTGAGTCACGTACAGTGTTGTAAAACAATATTGTTACCTCAATAAAAATATTTTTTTAAAGATTTATTTATGCATGCATACAAGAACTAAGTTGTAGGCCAGAGGTTTGAGGGGTGAGAGGATTCACCAGAGACAGAGAAGGGAGCAGAATAGGTGGATCAACTGAAGCACACTGCTGAGTGGAGCAGCAGGCAAGACAGGAGAGGTCTGCTGCACCATGTGAGAAATTTCCTGGCTGGGGATAGAACTCACGCCACAGTGGCTGACAATAGCTTCATAGTGCTGTGTCTTTAACCCCTGAATCACTAGGGAGGCCCTCAATAAAATATAAATTAATAAAAGTACATATACACATGAAAATGCATTGTAAAATAATTAAAGGAATATTTTATATGTATGAATTATAATAATGAATCTAAAGAGAGTGTAAGATGAAATAAGAAAAAAATTCTATGGGTGCAAAACAAAGATTACAAAGCTAAAAGAATATGATGGTAATAATAGTGGATCAAATATTGAAGACAGAGCTGGGAGGAGGAGCAAACACTTGAGGAAGATTTCTCAAATGAGAGTGTTTCTGAGGAAAGAGGTAAAAAAAAAAACATAGTAGACTAAAGTAAGTCAGTTTTGGGTAAGCAAACCCATTAATAATGACTTGGGGAGATGAGAACTGAGTAGACAATAACAACTGAAAATTTCCACCAAATAAAGAGTTACTTTAACTTGCAGATTGAAAATGCCTTTTTTAAAATCAAGGGACAATTTTTTTTAAATAAATAATGTTTAGATGTGTATTGGTAAAATTATACATTATATATAAATATATTAGTTCTAACGTCTGCTGTAATAAATTAGCACACTCTTCAGCACTATATAGCTCAAAGCATTGTCTTCTCTTATCTGTAATAATTAAACTGCTACTATTAAACTTATCCTTGCCCATCTAAAATAAAGTATGACATTCATCAAGCTCATAGCCCTGAAACAATATCCAATCTGCAAAGCTCCCTACTTCCTGACATCACGCCCTACCACTGTCCTTCATTTCCTCCAGCAGCCTGGGCCTCCTAGTTGGTCTCTAAACACAATGAGTGAGAAGTTCTTCCTGAGTCTTTTCTTTCTTTCCTTTTAGAAGCACTCTTCCTTCCTATGTTTGCATTGCTGGCTACCTCACTTCCTTCAGGGTTGGCTCATTAATCCTCTGTTAACTTATCATGCATTGCTTGCCACATTACAAACCTCTATTTTCTTACCTATTACATCTTATTCATGGCTCTGACATTAGGAAGTTATATAGCTCTTTATGTATTTTATTGTGTATTTCACACCACTAGAATGTGAGTTTTGTGAGAGCAGAGGCTTTTTGTGTTTTGATCATTGCTGTAATTTCAGTAGCAAGAAATCAATAGATATACATCATAAAACTGCCAAATTAATAGTTTTTTATAATAAACAAAAATGCATATCATGTGTGTGTCTGTACCCAAAAGACGGTTATCTCTGGATAATAAGATTATGCTTTTTTGTTAATATTCAAGATTTATTTTCAATGAACACATTTTTAAAATTAGGATTTATACAACTAGCCTATTTTCAGAGACATTAAGATATAAAAAGAAAAGATAATTAACTGTGTTACGGATACCCATATACCTGATGGTATATGCAACCATCAGATTGCTTTGAAGAAGTATCTCAGATAACTGTCCTTTCCTATGAACAAAGAAATCCACTAAAGCTGATATTAAAATCTATGTAGTAGGAGCAGCTTCAACAGGAAAATGTATCCAAATATTTCACCACTAAATTTATTTAGATGGATCCAAGCCTAAAATTGATACCATATGCCTTGGACTAATAATAGGAAATTGATAGATCAAATAAATTTCATTAAAACACCCAAAGAATAGTGGCAGTGAAAAGAGATTGAAAGGGCAATTATAATCTTACAAAAATGTAGCATGTTTTCAGCCACTGAAAAGCGAAAATGAAATGGGTGATACCATACAGCAGTGCCAAGCAATGATCAAGAATTTTAGGTTGTCCGGAATTTGATGCATTCCTTGGAGCCCTCGTCTTACTCTGAGTCATCTCTCTGAATGGCTATAACACCAGGTGAAATGAGAGGGAGGACATGGTATTCACTCTGTTTCAGCAAGCTTCAAAATGTTGAAAAAAAAAAAGAAAAAAGAAGCAATGGTGTCTGGTGGAATTCTCACTTAATATTTTACTCATGACTTCAAAGAGACAACTCCAGTTGAGATTATTATTAAAATTTTATCTTACATGGTTATATGGAAATGTTAAACCACTTACCTAAGAAAGTATTAAACACATATTTGGTTTAAAATTGAAATGCCACAGCAGATATTAGCATTTGAGTTTTTCACTCACTTATTACCATTATCTTGCACAAAGGTAGTAACGTGTAAATTAGCATATTATAATGTTGTAAAACAAAGATAGCACATTTCAACTAAGGAAATGTCTTTAAAGCAGTGGAGGCATTCTCTGGAACTAAAAATGTGTTGTGCCTGGCGTACGTTTGGCTGAAAGTTCATTTATCTGATGTGGTGAAAAGAATACCTAACCCAAGTTTCCTTCTTCCCCAAACCTATTATTAGGGGAGCCTTCTTTAAGAATACAAAGTACCTAAATTAATAGTTAAAGATAAATTGATAACCCTTGTCAGCTGACTACAGAACTGAGACACGGAAAGGAGAGGGTGTGGGGGAGGGGAAAGAAAAGGAAGAAAGGGAGGCATGATGGTCTGTTGTGGTGGGGTATGAAGAATTGGTGATGGATGCACTATGGTGGTAACTACCTAATGGGTGTACCCCAAAGTTGCTTCAGATAATAGTAAAAATTTAAATTAATTAAAAAATAAATTAAAAAAATAAAAGTACAATAAAAATTGAATAAATGCCTTAGAGGTATCTTGACATGTGATAGTCCTGAAGTTTCTTATATTAGCATAGGATAAATGAAGTTATCAGACTTTTTCCACCCTCCCACCACCAGCATGGATGCCAGAGGCCGAGGGGTGGGGGCACAGGGCACACCTTTCTTTTACTGTGCTCACCCTGGCCCAGAGAGCATGGGGTGTGCATGTGTAAGTGTGGGTACCTATGTTGAGAGGCCAGGGATCAAAGGGCTGTCTCACTATGGGAAAGAGGGCCACTCTAAGGAAAGACCACCAGAGGACACAAGACTGATAATGACAGAGAAAACTACAGAGACAGGCCAGAAAGAGTGTGTGGAGATTCACAGGGGGCTGGGAGGCTCAGTTGCCTGCCTACCTCTGGGGCCCCCCTGACTGCCAGAGCCTACCTCCATGCATGTCCAGCCTCCATGCCTGGTGTGCCTTGTACCTGTGTAGGGTAAATGATCAAGGCATCAGAATTTTCCGCCCTACTGCCATTAGATTCAATAATAGACACCTGCAGGGCCTCCCTGGTGGCGCAGCAGTTAAGCACTGCACTGTGGAGCTGTCGGCAGCAGTGACTCGAGTTCAACGCCCAGGTGGGGAGATTCCCACATGGCGCGGCAGACCTCTCCTGCCTCGCCCGCAGCCCCCCTCGGCAGTGTATTTCGGTCAATCTGCCTGTTCTGCTCCCTGCTCTGTTTCTGGTGAACCCTCTCGCCGCCCCACACCTCTGGCCTGCACCCCAGCTTGTATGCATAAATAAATAAATCTTAAAAAATAATAATAGACACCTGTGGTCTTGCACATGTGCCTCATGGCGATGCCTGGAGTGTGGCGGGCACGTGCGTGAGTGGCCGCACCTGGGCGTGGAGAGACAGCATATAAGGGTGGTGTGACAGAAGTGGTGGAAGAAAAGGAAGTGGCAGCAGCAGCAGAGGATTGTTCATGGTGCAGCAGAGGCCATGAGATGAGGCCAGAGAGTCCAAAAAGTGGAAATTTTCTGGGGGCTAGGAGGCCTGCCAGCCTTCTGTTCCCCGGCCCCTCTTGCCTGCCCTGTGCCTGATTTCCTCACTGCAAAAGATAATTAAAACCTGCAAAATCCAGCAAGGGCTCCAGGATGCCTCCTCTACCCATCTGCCTGAATCATAGGAAACCTGCCGGTGCCTTGCTGGCACAACAACCTGGTTCCCTAGGAGAGCATTAAAAGCCTGTAACTCCACAGAGGGCTCCAGACTCTATACTTCTGCCCAAATCCACAGTGAACCTGCCCTTGTGCATGCACTAGAATTAGTTTCATGAAGAACCGTAACCTGGGATAATATTATTATCATGGTGTGTTCACAAATAATACATATTTATGTGTATATATATTAATAGCTAGCTGATAGAGATAATAGATCACTCTTGACATATTTCAGTTTTACAATGCATAATGTTACCAGATGCTTTTTATAGTTATTCTACAGAGAATTATTCAATATTTTATTTTTTCTCCCTACTGAAGAAAATATAATAATAAAAGAAGAAAGTTTTCACCAGGAAAAAAAAAAAATGTAATGCAGTGATGGCCTCAAAGACTTTTGTTAATTCTTCTAAGGCGAAGAATGAATTTTAGCATCTAGTTTAGTAATTAAGTAATTAATACTAACAATCTATCTTTGAGTGGGACAAATATGATTATTTTTAATGTTGAGCACTCATAAGTCAATATATTTTATATAAAAAGTGTTGTGCCAGCCTGGCACCAATGCAGTTTCCCATGATTCATGCAGAAGGGAAAGAACAAGTCCTGGGGTCCTTGGTGGCTTTTTAAGCTTTTATTGGTCTCTTGCAGAGAGGCAATCAGGTACAGCACAGGTAACGGGGCCAGGGAGCTAGGATGCTGGCAGGCCTCCCAGCCCCCGGGGAAACTTCATGCTTTCTGATATCTCTGGCAGCGTCTCGTGGTCTCTGTGCTGCACCCCTATCAGTCCTCTGCTGCACGCTCTGTTTTCTGCTGCTTCCACTTCCTCTGCTTGTAAGTCCAGTCTCTGGCCCAGGTGTGCCAACTCACACATGCCCACACCCTACTCCAGGTGCCCGCCATCAAGCATGCCTGTAGGCCTGCAGCAGTCTATCACTGAGGGGAGGGTGGAAAAACCTGATGACTCTTTCCTTTACAAGTGTTCTGGAAAACGACAGTTTAAATTCTGATTCTTTATCTTGACTATGAACTGTATTCAATTGTTTTCAAGTGAGCAAATTCTGTTCAAATTAAACAGTGATCTCCTGTAATAACTGCTATTATAATAACTACCATCAAAATTTTATATTATTCAATTTACTACTCACTTTTTACGTTTTAGACATATTCTCCTCAAAGCATTTTTTTTGTTAAATATAATATTCAGTGTAGAATTATTAGCAAAATTATATGCACCCAAATTTATTCAGACTTTCAGATATGGGTTTCAGTTCCTGTTCAGAAAATAATTATGTTATCACATAACAGAAACAAGTATATGTCTTTCTCACATAAAATTTCAAGTTTTAATGTTACCTACTTGTAAGTACTAAAATGGCATTTATAGTCTCGTATTTCTTTAAATTAGCCATATACACGAGTCACTGGTTCACATACTTTGCTACACATGGTGAGCCAATCAGGTATCCTTAAGAAGGGCTGATGTGGGCCTCCCTGGTGGCACATCGGGTTAGCGCAGCACTGAGGAGTTGTTTGCGGCTGCGGCATGTGTTCAATGCCCAGTCAGAGATTCCCAGCGTGACAGACCTCTCCTGCCTCGCCTGCTGCTCCCCTCAGCAGTGCATTTCGGTCTATCTGCCTGTTCTGCTCCCCACTCTGTCTCTGGTCAACCCTCTTCCCGCCTCACACCT
>PVIJ01003041.1:93608-125585 GCA_004024925.1 Scalopus aquaticus | reverse complement strand
ATTGACCGAAATACACTGCTGAGGGGAGCAGCGGGCGAGGCAGGAGAGGTCTGCTGCACCATGTGGGAATCTCCCCTGCTGGGCATTGAACTCATGCTGCAGTGGTTGCGGATTGCTTCACAGGCTGAGACTCAATCCTTTGCACCACCAGGGAGGCCCTACATTTTTCTTTATGGTCCCTCCTTTCTCCCTAAAAATTCACAGTGCAGTCTTCCTTCCACATAGTAGTACCAAACTCTTCTCGCTGTTTCATATCTCCCCATTCTCTCAATCAACAAACATATACAAAGTGTGGCAGCCTTGTGCAAGCAGCTGCTAGCTGGGAATCCAGAGACAAAGCTCACAGTACAAACAAACAAACAAACAAACAAACAAAAAGCTGTTATCCATTGAATGTGTTCCCCTGCCACACAATTCAATAACTGCTGCTTTGTATTTTTTTAATTATAAAAAATAAAATCATTCGTAGAAAATATAACCATTTCATTCTTGGATTGAAACAATTTTCCTATTCAAATGTTAATGTTTCTGTTTCCATAGAATGGTTCCTGTACAGGACTTCTGACTTTAGACTTCTGCTCATCCGCATTAAAAAACAGGGGGCCTCCCTGGTGGCACAAAGTATCAAGCGCGGCTCTGTGGAGCTGTTGGCGGCTGCAGCAGGAGTTCCACCCCCAGCCAGGAGCTTCCCACATGGTACAGCAGACCTCTTCTGCCTCACTGCTGCTCCCTAAGCAGTGTATTTCGGTTGATCTGCCTGTTCTGCTCCTCACTCTGTCTCTGGTGAACCCTCTCACACACTGCACCTCTGGCCTGCACCCCAGCTTGTGTGCAAAAATAAAATAAATCTTTAAAAAAAGAGTTACAGGAAGAGTATTTTGCATATATCCATATTTGAGTGAACCTGGAAGTGAGGAAATACAAAAGTTCAAAGAAAGAGGGCTATACTATGAGGAATCCAAGCATACATTTTGTTGCACAACCATCCCAAGCTGGGTAAGTTTGTTGTCAATTCTCACAGATAAGAGAATGTTGGAGCTCTAAGTATCACTTTACAGCCTTTAATGACAAAGCTTAAGGCAGGGAGACAGAAACTGGGCCTCTAGCCTCAGAGTGACGCCGCTAGCACAAATCCCAGGCTGAAGAGCCACTTCTCTCCCTCACTTGCAGGCACAGGCGTCCCTACTTACATGTGTGCATACCGCGAGCAATCTGGGCCCAGGTAACCGTAGGTGTGCGAGCCCTGTGTCCACACTTCTTGGCCCAGGTATCCGTGCAGCTACCTAGGGGGAATCCAAGACCAAGGTGATCGCCACAGAGGCCAGCAGCGGGAAAGTGGAAAAAAAGTCTGATTGAACTCCATTTTTTCCTAAAATCCACCCCCTCAAGGTTTTTTTCTGCCTTACAATCTATCAGACATTCTTCTGTAAGTTTTCCTGTGTGAAAAGTGTGGAAACTGTATTCATTACCCACAAAAGTAAAACAAATTACTGACAGAATGCAATTAAGAGGCAGACCCACAATAGCACACAGATGTCTCCACAATTCCTCCACAGGAGCCAGGTGGCCTTTCCTCCTCCTCTTGTTTAATGCCCACAACAAGTACAGTGAATGACCACTGCCGGCCTCCCCACATGAAGGCAAACTGGTCTTGACTCTCTGGTGCTGTAGCTATTGAAAAGAAAGTGTTAACCAGATCAGCTACAAAGTGACGTGACCAGCTCGTGGCTTTCATGATCCATCAAGTCAGCTACTGAAGGCACAGCTGCTTTCAACCCATGGAAATCTACAGTCACATACCAAGAGCTATCAGGCTTCTTCACTGGCCACACAGGCAATTTATAAAGACCATGGGCAGCACACACAATGCCCACTTTCTCCACTTATGCTACTGTGCCTGTGATTTCTTAATGGCCTCCTGGCAACCAATATTCTTTAGTATTAGTCACTTGCCTGGGGACTGGCACTTGTATAGGCAGATGCTCAGCATGTCCACACAACATTGCCCTCACCACATGTACCCTAAGGTGAAATCCTTCAGCTGTGGTCTCAGCCACAAGCTATGTAGTACATTCACACCTAGGATTCACTCTGAGATCAGTGACCCATATACTCTATAGTTCTTTAGGGGTTATTGCCCAATCCCCAGGGGTACCCTCACTGCTGTCATCTTGAGACTCTGACCTCCATAGCTATCAGTGTAACAAGGCCAATGAACTAAGGCCAACCCTTTGCAGATGCACACGGGTTGGGGACCAGTGGTTAGTAAGCTCCACATGTGGCCTCTGGTTCCCGCCTGTCTCCTATGGATGGGTTTCTAGGCCCTCACTCTATTCAACACTGAATAGGGCACTGCCCATGGGTGGTTCTAAGAGACTCCGAGGCCTTCTTACCTTTTCCAGTGTCCTTTTTGCCTACTTAACAATCACTCAGGACTTCCTGACCTTGGCACCAAACTTTGGCCTTAACTAGGCTGGCATTTTGATACACCTGCATGGCTGCAGAGGCTCTGGTGAGGGCTTCCTCCCTCAGCCAGCCGTGGGCTGCTCTCACGCCTGCCCCTGCCTCCTGTCCTAACCTGTCCACAGAGGCTCTTGCCACTCTGGGATGCACCCAAAGTGATCGAACACAGCCTCCCCATGTGGCCCTTGGAGGGCTGGACAGAGGGCACAAGGCTGCTTTAGACCACAGATACCCACTGGCCACCCCTTGATTTTCATCTCCTGGGGGGGTACAAGTGATCATTTCCATGCTCAGGCCCTACAGACTTAACAGCCAACATGCCAAAGATCCCCTGCCTTCTGGCAGAATTGTGTGTCCAAGTCTATCAGTTTTATCTTTGAGTTACCACGGGGTGAGCACCAAATGAGAGATGAGGGTTCTCTTTTTTCCCTGATGAGTCTGCTGCCTCAGGGGTAATGGGCTGGTACCTGCAGGCTGTCACCTCCACACAAGGTCTCAGGTGTCCCACAGCCTCAACTTGTCCTGCAGCTACAGACCTTGATCCCGTGCTCCTGTAGCATCTTTAGCTCTTCATGGAGCTCAGGAGCATTCGAGTCCCCCAGCCCCACCCCCTCCAGATCTCTGTGCTCTCTTCTGCCTCTTGGCATTCTCTGTGTCTCCCCAACTCATAATCTTGATCTCATCTTGCCTCAGAGTGACGGCACCCTGAACACCAGAACTGAGGAGTCACTCTCACGCCTGCTTCTAGGCGTCTGTATTTACGTAGACATGTCTTGTGCTCTCTGGACCCAGGTGTCCATAATCGTAAGTGTCCATGCCCCTTGCCCACACCTCTTGCCACCACGCGGAAACCTAGGGGGGATACAAGACTGCAGGTGGTAGCCTTAAAGGCCAGCAGCAGGAGGGCAGAAAAAAGCCTGATTTAACTCTAGCTCCCCTACACATATATTTTAAAAGTAAAGAACAGAAGTAGTTATATTATCTACATTTTATCACTTGGTGGCAAGATTTTGTTTATATCACAAGGGGTTTCCAAGTGACTCTACCTATTATTTCAAATTTCCATCTCCCTTTATACAAAGAAAGAGAGGGTCAAACATTTCCTGTGTTTAATCTCGCACATTGATATTAAATTCATAAATCAATATGAGGAAATATTGTAAATTATAATATCCAGTTTTCAAAACATAATGCATTTTGAAAATAGACTGTTTAAATAATTGGCAATAAACTATATACACAACTAAAAATACAATGCAGATACCTTTTAGGAGAAACAATCTTAAAGTTATTCAGGAAAGAGAAAATTTGAAGCTGTAAATTATTTAATATACATATTATTAGTTGTCAAACATTTGTTGTGAAACTTAATCAAACATATTCTAATCATTTGGGTTTTGAAATGTTATGTACGATACTAAGTGAAAGATGTAAATAATAGGTATAATCCTTCTGGCATCTTTATTTCTGCTATACAATAATTTTCTTACTAGGTGTGTAAAAGAGCTGATGATATTCTTTACCTTCATCTACAGGAAAATGAACATTGTATAAAGGGTAAACCTATTAATTAGAGACCTGCACAACTTTCTTTCTTGCTAGCATAATCGTTAAATTGATTTTTCCAATCCATCATGTAATTGTTCCAGCGATGGAATCCTGCTTTCCACTCTCGTTCTGCTTCATCAGTATTTCCTACAAAACATGGGATAGACTGTATTAATCTAAATTTTAAACTCTTCTTATGTCAACTGAAAAATAATTTTGATTACAGGTGCCATTTTCCTCAAATTCATTGCACATCATTATTTATTTTTTTAATCAGCTTCTCTCGCTACCTAAAAATATTTAACAATTTTCCACATTATAAGAAAATGCAAAAAATATATACCTGTGCAATATATAAAATGCAAAAATATGAAAACATAAATGCAAAAATAAATATACGTACATTGTCAAATTAAATTAAACATGTGTTTTCTTACAAAATAGATATTATTCTCTTTTATGACCCCCATTTATAACAAAAATATTTAATGGATCTAGTTTACATACATAATTTACAGCAGAGTATTTTACTTGAAGAAAATGTCTATATGTGAATATTAATTGATGCGTGAGATAACTTTCTAATTGGCAACCTGTAGAGATTTGTATTTATGTAAAAGGGTGGTTGCCAGAAAAAGAGGAGGTTTCAGGTTCCCTGCCCCACCAAAGGAAAGGTAGAGCTGAGAAGGTACAAAAAGCAGGAGGCGAGGAGACTGGAGAAAAAAATAAACAAGAATGGAGAACCAGAAAGAGACCTGGAGGAAGCACATGGAACATAAATGCATATGAACAAACTGCTTGCTTCTTGGTTCAGGACTGGTTGAAACAGATGTGGGTGAAAGACCTGTAGGGAGTTAACAATGGCAGCTTTTATCTTGATTTGTCCTAGATGTGTTGGGCCCCTTTTGCGCCTTTTCTGTGGGTCCCCACCAGAAAGTGTTCCAGACTTTCTGCCAGAAAGTGGGAGGCTTTTGGGCCTTGTTTTGGGCCAACCCTGTTTGGCTGGACAATTACCTACGAGGGCATGGGTAACTTCAGGTGCTTGATTTGGAAACTTTATCCTTCCCCTTTTCTGTATTACGCACCAACTGTATTAAAGTTCCTTTCATTAAAGGTTTTACACATAGGAGTATGTTTTGTCTTTTTTCTTTAAGATTTATTTATGCAGGGCCTCCCTGGTGGTGCAGCGGTTGAGCACTGCGCTGTGGACCTGTCGGCAGCTCGCGATGTGAGTTCACGCCCAGCTGGGAAGAATCCCACATGGTGTGGCAGACCTCTCCTGCCTCGCCCACTGCTCCCCTCAGCAGTGTATTTCTGATCTGCCTGTTCTGCTCCCCACTCTGTCTCTGGTGAATCCTCTCGCCACCCCACGCCTCTGGCCTGTACCCCAGCTTGTATGTATACATAAATATTAAAAATAAATAAATAAATAAATCTCTAAAAAAAAAAGATTTATTTATGCATACAAGCTGGGGTGCAGGCTAGAGGTGTGGGGCAGTGAGAGAAAGAGTTCACCAGAGAAAGAGTGGGGAGCAGAACAGGCAGTTCGCAGTTCAACTGAAATACACTGCTGAGGAGGGCAGTGGGCGAGGCAGGGAGGTCTGCCTTACCATGTGGGAATACCCCCGGCAGGGCATCGAACCCACGCTGCAGCTGCCAACAGCACCACAGCACCGTGCTTTAACCCGTTGCGCCACCATGGAGGCCCAGTGTGTTTTGTCTTAATGTGGTAGATGGCAAAACCTATTTAGAGGGGGCACATTTGGGGTTCTGGGGTGCCTTCCCCCTATCCTGTAACATTTATCCTGTATCAAAATATTTTAATTTCAAACAATGCTTATTCATTTAAAGCAGTTTACTAAGGCTATTATATGAAAGCAGTTTATTAAGTCCTTTGCAAATAAGAATGATTATAACAACCTTTGCTTTCCAGCATTTTACAGAATTTATGTGTCATGGAGAAAAGTGTTAAATGCAGAAATAATGTGAAACAATGAACTAGAAAAGGTCTATGTGTCACAAGAAGCATGAAATCTTGATTTATTTGAAAGCATACTACATTAAACACAGTAAAGATTGGAAACAATGGAAATTCTTAAATTATAAGCCTTTAAAATTATGCTCAAACATTGTGGATTCCTTAGTTTGTGATCTCAACCAGATGCAAGATTTTAACTGAATTTAAAAGACTTCAACATATAGTTTGCATGAATTCACAGGTCCTTCAGAAAACTACCTGCACTAAAATATATCTCCACATGCTCCCTGGTATCTGTGTCCCCTCAAATCTACTGAGGAGAGTAATATTAATCATTATTACTAAGTGTTAATATCCATTATGGGAAAGATAAAAGAGAAAAAGAAACTGAAAAGTTGGCAGTAAATTTAGACATCAAATAGTGATCAGACCTATCAACTACTGGAGTTACAATTTTTTCAAATAGTTTATTTTGACCCTGAGTACCACCTTTTAATTTGTTTTAGAAGAAAGGAACACTAATTCACAGAAAGTTTTTTTGATAATATTTTCTAATCATCTTTGTATTTACTCTTCCAGTAGCATATTTTGTGACTTTGAACTCTGTGAGCATAAGAAAAAGATTAACAAAATATATGATGCTCTAGTTAATTGTATGAAAAAAAGGTTTGACTCAGTCAACTGATATTTTCAAGATTTTATGTAACGTGTACTATATACAGCCCCCTCTCTAATGTTTATACTTCATTATAGCTATATGAAAATGTATCTTTTTCATTCATTTTAGTAACAATGGAATGCATGAAAACTGTCCTCACCATAAAATTCAGTTGCATTGCATTTAAGAAATATATGTAAATTAGCATAGAAGTAAAAACAAGAGAGCAAATATATAGCACAAATATAAATTTAGAAAAATAATGACACACTATGAATAGGGGGCATGGTAAAAATAAAAGCCAAAAATTTAATGGGTAAATGATCATATATGAGATTTAAAAAACTTCAATACTGATAAAGCTCACAATTATAATTATTTTTCCTAAAGAGAAATACATAAATTATATAAAAACCTTACTCAAATCATAAAAATACATTCAGAGAACATATAAATTATTTCAGAACTTTACTCATTTCTAAAATAAAAATAGATCAGTAGTAAATAAGTATATTAAATAACATTGTCATGTAGCTAGTAAAAATTTAGACAACTTTAAAATATTTAAACTTAAAGGAAGATATTTTATTTTTAGTAAAGAAAACTGTTACAAAAGATTTGTTATATCAACCCCACCTCCACCCAAATAAACTCATTAAATTTGAATTTGTAAACTGTAATATATTTTAAAAACTGTAATATATTTTAAAAAGTAAAATTTATGACAACTATTCAAATGATTAAATAAACATGTAAATTGGAGTTTTTATAATAATTGTGATAGTTTTTGAGCATATATAACAAGCAACTAACACTAGATAGATAAGGAAAAAAATCCTGGGCCTCCCTGGTGGCGCAGCGGTTAAACACTGTGCTGTGGAGCTGTGGGCAGTGGTGATGTGAGTTCCACGCCCGGCCAGGGAGATTCCCACATGGCGCAGCAGACCTCGCCTGCCTAGACTGCTGCTCCCTCAGTAGTGTATTTCCGTCCATCTACCTGTTGTGCTCCCCACTCTGTCTCTGGTGAACCCTATTGCTGCCCCATGCCTCTGGCCTCTACCCCAGCTTGTATGCATACATAAATAAATATTTAAAAAAAGGAAAAAAACCTCAAAAATAATTATCTGAATGGCATGGAAAGCAAACTTGCAGGTTAAAAAAATAAGGTATGTGAATTTATTTGGGGATATTTTAAAATTTGCATTCAAAGGAAAATTTTAGTGCTAAATGCATTCATGTTGATACAAAATGATTTTAGAATAATTTAAAAATAATGATAAATACAAGAAGCTAGCATATACCTGATGCAAGTAAGCAAACACTATTAAATGCAAATTTTAGATTTGACAAGTTTGCAAGCAGAAACAATTTTAGTGTTAAATACTTGTTTACAGAAACAAAAACACAATTTTTGGAGTCATTTTTAAAGGATTAATAAAGTAAACATAAATATGATACAGTAAAATGAAATAAATATAAGAGAAGATAGCATATTTTTAATATAAATAAACCAACAAACATAAATAGCTGTTTGGATAAAAGGCACTTCCTCAGAAATGAAGATTATGTTGATGTGATATAATAGAATTTCTATGGACACAAAGTAGAAAAACTCTTATAATAATAAAAACTAGTAAATTTATAAATCAATTACCAGAGCATGCCAGTTTTCCATTTAGAAATTACTGAACAACACTACTTAAGATCAAATTTAAATTCTTCACTATGACAAACAATCTCATATCCCTGCTTATTTGAGTTTTTGTCTCTACTTTGCTGTCGTGTTCAAACTCTAAGCAGGTATCTTCTCTTTCCCACAGTCCTGTCACCCTAACTCCAATACTTCCCTGTAAGTTAGCAGACCTTATCTTATGTAGCTAGACTTTTGAAGCTCTAACTTCTAGCGTAGCTACTGGCACAGGGTAGCAGAAAATAGATTCTGTAAATATTAATAAAATTAATTCATGAAAAAAATGAAAGAAAAAAAAATCGCATGTACCCCTTCAGGTACATGTGATGACGTTCTAAAAATGTTTTTCAGAGACTAGATTTTTTAACTACCTAAGGAAATATAATAATCTGCTTAAAATAAGTATCTGTTTGCTTAGATATTTTCTTCCTGTTTTGTACGCATTTTCCTGAGTGATTGCTATTATGAAAATTTGTTTTATTTTAATTTATAAATATTTCATAGTTTTAATTTAATAAATTTTCACAATATCAGTTTTAGAAACCATATCTTCTCATCCTTACATAAAATACTTATTCATGTTGCCTTTAAGCAAAAACATTAAGTAATATTTTTGGGAATTTTGAAATTATATATAAATCATATTACATATGCAATTATATTTTGTAGCCTGCAGGAAAAGAAACTGTTTAAAAAGGTAAAGAATCACAGGTATACATGAATAAAGTTAAATTCTGAAAACTATTTTTCTAAAAATATTGCTTAATGTAAGAGTAGTAAATATCAAAGATCATATCCCATACACAGAAAAGACGGATGATTTTAATAATATATATATATATATATATATATATATTATTTAGTTTAACTTAACTCCTACTGACTTGGCTAATCCTTGAGAAAAGGACAGTTTGTTATACTTGGCTACAATTTTCGTATATAATTTTATAATTTTTTTTTTATTTATTTATACATACAAGCTGGGGTACAGGCCAGAGGTGTGGGGCGGCGAGAGGGTTCACCAGAGACAGAGTGGGGAGCAGAACAGGCAGATCAGAAATACACTGCTGAGGGGAGCAGCGGGCGAGGCAGGAGAGGTCTGCCACACCATGTGGGATTCTCCCCAGCTGGGCATTGAACTCACATAGCCGCTGCCCACAGCTCCATAGCGCAGCACTTAACCGCTGCGCCACCGGGGAGGCCCAATTTTAGTATATAATTTATGGCATATTAATAGTACATGAAGTTAACATGAGGGTCTAAATATAAATATGAATAAATCAAAACATACATACACATTTATACATATGATCTATTAATTTATAATGATATTTTATTGATATACCATTGACATAGAATATTGTACATTATAGTTAATATATGTATATATTGCCAAATTATTAATTAATATCTGTTAGCTCACAGTTACATTTTTTTCTTGTGATGAGGCCGCCTAATTATTATTCAGCTTCCTATGTGACATATAAAATCAATGTATTTGTAAATAGAGTTTGCCTCAGTGAGTTAACCACTTTAAACTTATTTCATGTGGCACACATTATTTTTCTGAGTATAAAATAGAGACAGTCTACTTTGTGTGTGTATTTTTTTTTGAAAGATTTATTTATTTATGCATACAAGCTGGTGTATAGGCCAGAGGTGTGGGGTGGGGGAACATTTTATTTTAGAACTCATTGCTCAAATGCAAACTACTGCTCAATGGCTTGGATTTCCATCTTGAGTGGAGCAAATACTTTCGTTTTAAGAAATCCAACTAGTAGTTACTCTTTGAAAGTTCCTTTTATTTGTAGCTCCTCCTTCATAAAAATCTCAGCCCAGGACATCTGAATAGCATTACTTTTCAAATCACTGAAATATTTTGCAGTTATACAACTTGAAAAATATAAGGCAGTAAGAAAATGTATTCTTAATATTGTTAGTCACCCTACATTATTTATTTATGAAACTCAAAAACACATAAATTCAAAATGGTTTATGTTTGTGCAAACTGAATTCTTTATTAGTGATGAATACATTATTGATGTCACAACTTGTAGGTCATGCATGTACCTATTTTATTTTAATATGTACAACCTACCTTTTGTCTGGAATTTTCTGAAAAAATAGTGCTAAATTAAAAATTATATTTTCAGGACATATGAAACTATCCCAGAGAATAGAAATAGGAAATTATGGTATTTCCATAGGGTTCAGTGTTTTGCTCAAACTAGAAAGTTATTTCCAGTGCATAGGAAGGGCATGCAGCTAGCTGCAAACTTAGAATTTCACTTATTCATTCTGCTTTATGGCCATTGAGTATTTAGATATACAGATCTTGAGGTACATTCTTCAAAAATTGCTCCTATCAAATTTTATTTTACCAACAACTAAATTACAATATTCTACATGTGCTTAAACTAAACAAACTCAGTTTCGTTTATAATAAATTAGTCTTTTAAAATATCCACACATTCCTCTTATTTTCTCTTGTGTGATGAACCTCTCACTTAAAAATATTTAAGTAAAGATCAATACTGTGTAGTCTGTGATACTTAAATGATACTTCTTTTTTTGTCTTTCTGGCAGATAAAACACATTACCTCATTGTTATTCACACCCCGAGCACACAAGAGCAACTCTGTAGCTCTGCCAAGGGATGAAGAAGCCTATTTCTGGACATATATTATGTCACAAAACATTTGGTAATACACAGAGCACTGGTATATCAGAAACATCGCCTAAACAGATGGAGTACATAATTACAATTTTTGTGAGTAATATCTGATAATCAAAAGGTATATTAAACAATCAAATACAACTCAGAGATGCCCATTCTTGCCTAAAACCAAAATTCTAAACTACTAAACAAAATAAAAATATCCACTATATTCTGATACCTAATACATAGGAGCCTGAAAATTACCATGCTATAGTGAACAGATGATAAATTCTAATGATCTGGTTAGTCTAGGTCTAAAGATCAAAAGCCATGTACTTTTATATGAGAAATAAAAATATAGAATGCTTTCACTTATAACAGGACTATAAGGAAACCAAATAGGAGAGAGACAATCAGCGGGGGTGGGGGGGGGGAGGCGGAGGGAGGGAAGGAAAATCGCACAAAATGGAATAGAAAAGAACACAGGGACCATGGAGATGGATCACGGGTGAATTGGTGGTGGGCTATCCAGGGGGAATACAAAATGTAAAAGGCATAAATAACAATAAAAATATATAAAAAATAATAATAATAAAATAAATAAAAAAATAAAAACTGTGGAGATAAACTTGAGGAGTCACATGGATTTTGAAGAATTAGGCATTTAAAAACCAGTAAATTTTTCTCAAAGAAGATGAGAATAACAGAGTTGATTATTTAAGTTTATTTGAATATTATCTTACTAGTACTTAAAATAATACCGTAATCTGAAAAGTTTATTGGTATTGATTATAAAAGCTCAAAAATTCACATTCTGCAAGTTAATTATTTTTTATTGTATCATGCAATATAGTACCTGTTCTTAGATAATACTTCCATACTCAAAATGCTAAGAAATATATATTTTTAAAGATTTATTTTTATTTATACATACAAGCTGGGGTACAGGCCAGAGGCGTGGGGCGGTGAGAGAGTTCACCAGAGACAGAGCGGGGAGCAGAACAGGCAGATCAGAAATACACTGCTGAGGGGAGCAGCGGGCGAGGCAGGAGAGATCTGCCGCTCCATCTGGGACTCTCCCAGCTGGGCGTCGAACTCGCGTCGCCACTGCTGACAGCTCCACAGTGCAGAGCTTAACCTCTGCGCCACCAGGGAGGCCCTCAAAATACTAAGAAACATTTTGATTGTGTTTTTTTAAATATGAGTTTTGGTGGGTTTTTTCCCCCTTAGAAACCAAGGGTTCTATTATTTAAAATTAAATGTGTTTTGGGCCTCCCCGATGGCCCCACGCCTCTGGCCTGTAGCCCACCTTGTATGCATAAATAAATTAACCTTTAAAAAAATAAAAAATAAAAATAAAAATAAATGTGTTTTTTGGGCCTCTCTAGCGGCACAGCAATTAAGTGCTGCGCTGTGGCGCTATTAGCAGTGTTGACACGAGTTGATGCCCGGCTGGGAGATTCCCACATGGTGCGACAGACCACTCTGTCTCTGGTGAACCCTCTCGCTGCCCCACGCCACTGGCCTGTAACCCAGCTTGTATGCATAAATAAATATTTAAAAATAAAAAGTTTTTTAATGTCTTCTTGAGTATAAATTGTATCTAGTTCTATATTTTATTGTTTTTATTTTACCCATATAACAATTATTTTATAAATTTATTAATTCATTTCTTAATTAATCAATACCACAAAAATTGACTGAATTAGCAAATAGTGTCATAATTTATTTTTTTAAGAATTGAAGTGTAGGCCAGAAGTGAGGGAGATGAGAGGATTCACCAGAGACAGATTGGGGAGCAGAACAAGTGGATCTACTGAAATACACTGCTGAGGAGAACAGCAAGTAAGACAGGAGAGGTCTCCTGCACCATGTGGGTCAGCTCCGTGGCTGGGGGTCAAACTCATGTCGTAGCGGTTGGTAATAGCCTGATAGTGCTGTGTATTTAATCCCTGCACCACCAATGTCATATTTTAATTCTATGACTAGGTTTTACATTTCTCAGAAGGTATCTATTTCATCTTACAAATTTGACTAAATTCTTTCTCATATAGTTTATTTTCAAAAACAATCTAAATTTATTGGAAGAGGTATATTAAAAATAACATATTCATTTAAATTCATTAATTTTATAGTTACTAATACAAATTTTAACATCATCTTCATATCTTGGATGTTTATCTTTCCCTAATTTAGATAATCTGCAATCAACAGACTGAGCTAAAACTAAAAAACACATACCTGTTATTTCTAACACTTTGGGGAAAAACAGTGTCCAGAATCGACATTGCTGAGCACGTAGTTTGGTCTGTACTCCTGATGATTCTGCATTCAGGGTTAAATATTTTTGGTCAGTGCTCTTGAAGACAGGCCATCTTGTGCTATTGCTCTGGGTCCCATCTGGATTTCTAATAAATAAATAAATAAATAAATAAATAAATAAATAAATAAATGCATATAATTCTACTGTGATCTTTGTTCAATTATTATGCAAAAAAATCTATTTATAAGAGATTTTAAAAACCAGAAAAAAAATATGGATGTGTTTTGATGATGTCAAACATGGGTTTTCAGTACCTAGAAGCTCTAGAGCTTTTAGTTAAAATGACAGTAATTAAATTTTAAAGAACATGCCTTTCTGTTTAATATACAAAAAAGGAGAAAATAATTCATCTTTCAATAATGTTAATTTTCTTTAACTTAAACATGCTCAAAGGGGCAATCTTTCCTTTATTTCATCTTCCATTATCCCAGACTGAATTTTTTCACAATGAACAGATTTCAGAATCTCTTGCCTCAATATCACTCTATTTTTTCTTATCATTAATGCCTGACGTTGAGACTGATTACATACCTATTTATTATTGAATTCTCATTATTACAGGAAACAACTTTCAGTCTCATTTTAAGTTGATTTTACATTCTTCATTATCTGTGCATTGTTTAAAAATATTTCAGTAATTCCACAGTAATTCAGATAAAACTGAATAAACATGTGTCCACCCATATTGTCATATTTATTGAAAGATACATTTTATGAGCCAATTAACAAGAACTAAGGACATTTACATAGCAATTTCCTTTTCTAGTTCATATTCCTGTCTTTGACCCAGCTATTAATTCTGCTTAGAAATTTTTAATCCCTCAAAATCACTGGTCTAAGACAATTCATAAACACTATGTTCTCTTTTTAAATTGATATTTCCCATGGACTTTTCAATGTGATCTTTAAGTCAATAAAACTTTATTCTACTTTTAATAAGTTATAATTTTGGACTCATTTATATATTTGCAACACTCAAAAATATATCACTGTATAGTTCACACTAACAGAAAATAGTTTCAAGTAGTTGGTCACTATAGAATCCCTTTAACATATTTTGTTTTTATTGCAAGTATGTCACTGCTGTAAGTTCTAGAATACAAATAAATATGAAAAACAGTTTTGTTCTGGGAATTTATAAGCAAGGACATCCATAAAACGAAGGACCGATACTTGTCTTTATAGGTGTCCTTCTTTGTAAAGGGAAGGCAACAAAACAAAAAACAAAAACCTGAACTGAAAAGTTGAAAAACCTAACAAAAGCAAACAGAATTAACATAGACACAAATGAGTATTGAGTTTACTACATCAAATGACAATGGGAAAAAAAAAATGTTTTCTACGAATCTAGCATTGATGAGTTCCAATTAGAATATAGCTTAAGGATATAAGAATTATCACATTAGGCAGTCAGAGATGAGCAGAGTAGTTGCCAAGTGGATCACCTTCCTCCCGCACCCCATCCGGGAACTGCTTGGGTCCATTCAGCACCAGCTGGACCCATGCCACCATTAGAAGGTCTGTGGAGCCCAGGGAAAGTGCAGAGGGTGCCTCGCCAGGAGCCCCCTCACAGTCAAAGGTGAGCGGAGTGGAAACCGAGAAGAGCAACTTCCTCCCCGCACCCCATCCAGGAACTGCCAGGCTCCGCCCAGCACTAGCTAGATCCACACCACCATGAGAAGTTCTCTGGAGTCAGGGAAAGCACAGAAGGTGCCTTGCCAGGAGTCCTCTCGTAGTCAGAGGTGAGCGGAGCAGTCGCTGAGCAGGACACCTTCCTCCCTGTCAGGGAACTGCCTGGGTCCACATAGCACCAGTGGGATCCATGTCACCATTAGAGGGTCTTTGGAGCCCAGGAACGCCAGCAGGCACCTTGCCAGGAGCCCCCTAGCAGTCAGCGCTGAACCGAGAGGCTGCCGAATGGGATAGCTTCCGCACCCCATCCGGGAACTGCTCTGCCCAGTGCCAGCTGGATCCGCACCACCATTAGAGGGTCTGTGGAGTCTGGGAAAGTGCAGCGGGTGCCTCACCAGGAACCCCCTTGCAGTCAGAGCTGAGTGGAGTGGTCATGGAGTGGGCACCTTCCTCCCACACCCTGTTGGAACTGCCTGGGTCCACTTACCACCAGCCGGATCTGCGCCCACCATTAGATGCATCTGTGAACAAGGGGAAGAAGCTGCTGCTATACCAAAATCAGAAGCCCACCACCGTATTCCCCTGGAACTGCGTAAATACAGTGGGAGTAAAACTTCAGAGACAGGGTTCATCACCATAATCACAGCATTACTGCCCTAGGGAAGGCTGGCATAACAGTACCAGACTCAGTTCAACCACAACTCCGGACATGCCAGAAGAAACACCCCAAAGATGCCCCCCAGTACCAGCAACAAAATGGCCTATTGCATAGAACAAATCAGAAAACAAAAACAGGCAGAAGGAAAAATACAAACAACCAAGCAAGCCTTCAGGGAAAGGACACACCACAAAAAGAAAATCAACCACCAGAACTCAACAACAACGACATTTATATGACATTTAAATTCTCTCTGATAGAGAATTTAAAATCATCATGCTTAAGGAAAATAATGAAAAAAAAATAATGAACTGAAGAATGAAATTGAGATCCTAAATAAGGAGAATAAGAGTTTAATGGAAGAACTAAAGAACTCTGGGAAAAGCAATGAGAACAGAATTGATGAAATGGAAGAACGAATCAGTAATCTCCAATATACAGGTATTAAAAGAACCAAAACAGAAAAGGAAATAGAAGCACAAAGGGAAAAGAATGAAGAAACACTTCGAGAACTATCTGACACCATGAGGAAAAGAAATATAAGAGTTATAGGAATCCCAGAAGGAGAGGACAGGGTCCAAGGAGCACAAAAACTATTTAAAGAGGTGATAGAAGAGAACTCCCCAAGTATAAAAATAGACATACAAGAAGAAAGAAGAACTCCAAATTACCACAATGTTAGAAGAACTACACCTAGGCACTTGAGAGTAAAACTCACATGAGTACAGGATAAGGACAAAATATTGAAGCTGACAAGGGGGAGTAAACAAATAACTTATAAAGGAAAACCAATCACGATGATATCAGACTTCTCTGAAGAAACACTTACGGCAAGAAGAAAATGGAGGGACCAATTCAACAAACTCCAAGACAACAAACGCTTACCAAGAATACTTTACACTGCAAAGCTCTCCTTCATCTATACATAAATGATAAGGACCTTCCCAGACAGAGACTCCAGAAATTTGTCATGACTAAACCTCACTCCGAAAAATATTACAAGAAGTCCTAAAGCCAAAACTGAAAGAGGAATGAAAAAGATCAGATAAGACAAAGAACAAAACCACAAAAAGACAAACAAAATGGCAAATATAGATGCCAATGTATCAATATTAACTCTAAATGTAAATGGACTAAACTCATCAATAAAAAAGGCACAGAATAGCAAGATGGATAAAAAAACAGAACCCAGCCTTCTGCTGTCTACGGGAAATACATTTAGCTACAAAATATAAACACAAATTGAAAGTAAAAAGGCTGGAGAACAATCCTAAAGGCAAATGGACCAAAAAAGAAGGCAGGAACAGCTATAGTTATACCGGATAAAATAGACTTCAAACTAAAAAAGGTAAAAAGAGAAATAGATGGTCACCACATCATGATAAAGGGAACAATTCAGCAAGATGATACAAATCTCATCAACATATACTTCCCAAATGAAGGTGCACCAAAATATATTAGACAATTATTATCACCTCTGAAAACAGACATTAGAGAAAATACATATATATTAGGAGACTTCAAATCCCACTCTCACCAATGGACAGATCAATGAGACAAAAAGTAAGCAAGGAAACTAAAGCTCTAAATAAGGACCTAGAACACCTGGGCTTAACAAATATCTATAGGGCACTACACACCCAAAAATCACACTTTTTTTCAAGTGCACACAGATCATACTCCAGGTTGACCACATACTAGGTCACAAAACAAGTCTCAAAAGATACACTAAGATCAAAATCATATCCACTATCTTTTTTGATCATAAAGCCATCAAATTAGAGATAAACCATGAAAATAAAAAAGGGAACCCTCTGACTTCATGGAGATTGAAACCCACACTGCTGGAAGATCACTGGACTAATGAGGAGATCAAAGAAGAAATTAAGAAATACCTAGAAATGAATGACAAAGAAGACACAACTTTCCAGAATGTTCAGGACTCATCAAAAGCAGTAATAAGAGGGAAATTAGAGCAATACAGGCTCACATCAAGAAATAAGAAACAACTCAAAAAAACAATCTAATCTCCCATCTCAAAGAACTAGAAAATGAACAACAATGAAACCCAAAAGCCAGTATAAGAAAGGAAATAATAAAAACCAAAGCAGAAATAAATGAAATAGATATCAAAAGCAACAATCCAGAAACCAAAAGCTGGTTCTTTGAAAAAAAATAAAAAATAGACAAACCTCTAGCCAGGTGTACAAAGGAAAAATGGGAGAAAACACAAATAAATAGGATCATAAATTAAAGAGAAGAAATTACAACAGACACAGCAGATATCAAAAGAATAAGAAGATGTTATTACAAATAGCTATATGGAAATAAGTTCAACAATTTAGAGGAAATGGACAATTTAGAGGAAATGGAAAAAATCCTGGAACTATACAATTACCCAAAACTAGATAAAGAAGATATAGAACAACTAAATAGGCCAATCACAAGCAGTGAAATTGAAACAGTAATCAAAAGCATCCCCAAAAACGAAAGTCCAGGACCAGATGGTTTCATAAACGAATTCTACTGAACTTTTAAAAATGAACTAGTTCCTAGCTTACACAAACTCTTTCAAAAAATTGAGAATGAATACTATCAAGCACGTTTCATGAAGCCAACATGACACTAATACCAAAACCAAACAAAGACAACACAAAAAAAGAAAACTATAGACCAGTTTCTCTAATGAGCACTGATGCAAAAAGTCAACAAAATCTTAGCCAACAGGATCCAACAATGCATCTAAAAGATAATATACCATGACCAAGTGGGATTTATTCCAGGGGCACAAGGATGGTTCAATATCCGAAAATCAATTAATGTAACCCAACACATTAACAAAAAGAAAAATAAAAACCATAAGATCATATCAATAGATGCTGAGAAAGCATTTGACAAAGTAAAACATCATTTATTATAAAGGCTCTTGAAATCCTTGGGACAGAAGGAACATACCTTAACATAATAAAAGCCATATCCGACAAACCCACAGCCAATAATATCCTCAACAGTGAGAATCTAAAAGCCATTACCCTAAGATCAAGAACAAGGCAAGGATGTCCACCCTCACCATTGCTTTTCAATGTAATACTGGATGTCCTAGCCAGAACAATAAGACAGGAGAAAGACATGCAAGGAATCCAAATAGGGAAAGAAGAAATTAAACTGTCACTATTTGCAGGCAATATGATAATATGCATAGAGAATCCTAAAAACTCCATAGAAGTACTACTCAAAATTATAGACCAGTTCAGTAAAGTAGCAGGATACAAAATCAATGCACAATAAGCAGTAGCCTTCATATATGCAAACACTAAGTCTGAAGAAGAAATTAAGAGAACCATCCCCTTCAAAACAAAACCAAAAAAAAAAAAAATCAAATACCTGGGAATAAACCTAACAAAAGGGGAAAAGGATTTATACAAAGAAAACTATAAAACACTATTAAGAAAAATAGAGGACACAATAAAATGGAAAGATAGTGCCTGCTCATGGATTGGAAGAATTATCAAAATGGCCATCCTACCAAAAGCAATTTATAGATTCAGTGTTATTCTGATAAAAATCTCGATGACATTCTTCAAAGAAATAGCACAAATATTGATGAAATTCATATAGAACCACAAAAAACCTCAAATGGCTAAAGCTCTCCTGACTAAAAAGGAAGAAAATAGAGGTATCACACATGCAGACTTAAAACTATACTATAAAGCCATAATAATTAAACAGCATGGTACTGGAACAAAAACAGATGCACAAAACAATGAAAAACCCAAATAGAAAACCCAGAAATAAATACTCATGTCTATGGGCAACTAATATTTGACAAAGGAGCAAAGTATATTCAGTATAACAAGGTCAGCATGTTCAATAAATGCTGCTGGGAAAACTGGACTGCTACATGCAAAAAAAATGAAGCTAGACTACTACCTCATATAATACACAAAACCAACTCAAAATGGATGTTCTGGAATTGGATGAATTAATAAGAATTATTAATAGCCAGATTTATTCAACCAATATCATAACAGGATGGAAACCTCTTGCTTTAGAGTATTATTTGAGAGAGGTCATGAAGAAAATTTCTCCAGATCACAGATGGCACACTTATCTAGGTGAATTATGTAGTCTTTTCCCTTTCTTTTAAAGCATTAGAAAGTAACAAGTGCCGCTGCTGGAGGCTGGGTATTAAACCAGGAGAACCATTGGTCTGATTCGGTACAACAATTCTTATGTTACTAAATTGCCCACTTTCCTTCCAATTCCACTCTAATTAACTTATGGCACCATTTTAACTGCACATTCATTTCTGGCTTCTGTAAATGGTGACTTAAACAGAGTTGACTTGTACTTGAGTTCAAGAGCGAAGCAATAATGACACTGCCAGTGTTCATTTAACAAGTTTTATGCTATGAAATAACTCATGACATTCTAAATTGTAATTCAGAGATAATAAAATTTCTTTGCCTATGGAAGCAGATGTAGCTTTCAAAAAGTGATTGAAATAGTTACTGAAGAGATAGAGCATTTTCTACTATAATTTCAAGAAATCTCCAAATAATTTAAAACTTAGCAGAAGACATAATCTCTCCTCTATGTATCATTTACAAACTTTATTATATGCAAAATATTTGCCAGATAACTAATTCTGAAACACTACTTAATTTTAATATATAAAGTATAAGATACACTTAAACATCTTGACATTACTGTTTTTCAAAAATATTTTCTCTGTTGTCACAAAATAAATATTTCAAAGTAGTAATACCAAAAAAATTCCATGAAATAGGTACAATCTCTGTTCAGTTTTTACCATTAAATTATTTTCTACAGAAGTTTTGTGCTTTTTTTTTTAAAAAGATTTATTTATTTATACACACAGCTGGGGTACAGGCCAGAGGTGTGGAATGGTGAGAGGCTTCACCAGAGACAGAGTGGGGAGCAGAACAGGCAGATCAGAAATCTACTGCTGAGGGGAGCAGCGGGCGAGGCAGGAGAGGTCTGCCACACCATGTGGGATTCTCCCCGGCTGGGCGTCGAACTCGCATCACTGCTGCCAACAGCTCCACAGCCCAGCGCTTAACCACTGCGCCACCAGGGAGGCCCAGTTTTGTGCTTTTTTTAAAGATTTATTTTATTTATGTGTACATATAAGAACTGGGTGTTGTCTAAACATGCAGGGGTGAGATGATTCACAAAAGACAGTGGGGAGCAGAATGGGTGGATTTACTGAAATATAAGCTTGAGGGGAGCAGCTGCAAGACACGAGAGGTCTGCTACACCATGTGCGTTAGCTCCCTGACCTGGGATGGAACTCATGCTGCAGTGGGTGGTGACAGGTTGATAACTCTGAGAATTTAACCCCTATGCTACCAGGGAGGCCCAGAAGTTATCTTATGGTCATTCATTAGTCTTTAACTCTTACTTACGTAGATTTGAAAAGTTTAAGACATGATTTGTTTAGGAATATACACACACACAAAAAAAAGAGTATTTTCCTAACATCTATGTTATGTTATGTTATGTGCCATTGATATTTTAGCACACATTGGATAACTCACTTTATGAGAAAAATATTTTTTTAAGATATATTTATTTTTGCATACAAGCTGGGGAGCAGGCCAGAGGTGTAGGGCGGTGAAAGGGTTCACCAGAAACAAAGTGAGGAACAGAACAGGCAGATCGACTGAAATACACTGCTGAGGGGAGCAGTGGGTAAGGAAGCAGAGGTCTGCTGCATCATGTGGGAATCTCCCAGGCCTGGCATGAGCTTGTGCTGCACTTAACCTGTTGCACCACCAGGGAGGCCCAAGAAAATTGTTTTTTAAAGACATTAATTGATCCAGGACATCTGATATGAAGAAGTAGTATGTATTCAGCTTGATGCACAGTTTTCTTGTGGTTTGAAATCACAATTTTGCTTACTCAATCCTACACAAAATTAGAATACTTTCTAAGTAAGCTATCCAGTGATTTTGAAGTGAATATATTTCAACGTACTTTAAAATCTAGTAAAATAATGATTCAAATGATAGTTGCAAATTAAAAAGCCATTAGAAATATTTCACTAAATATTTCTTATGAATCTTTCATAAGAAAAATAAGAAAGTATAGTTTGTATCGTATACTTTCTTAAACATGCAAATGTGCATGTTTTAATATTCTTCATGGTCACATTTAAATCAAATTATATTTTAGTTTAAAGAAGAATGATGTTATAAGAGAAGCTGAATTTAAAGAACAAATGCATTCATTCAGCATATAATTATTTAATGTATAGTATATAAAGCTTATTTTGTTCATGGATGATAAAATACAAAATAAAAATTCCTAGCTCCTGTTTTCTTTGACAAGGAAGCTAGCCAGTAAGCAAGACAAATAAGGAAAATATATGTTATGTTATATCTTTAGCTGCTAGAGATAATAAAATGGAGAAGTATAATAAAATGTTTAATAAGTGTGTGTGTGTGTGCATGCACACACATGTGTGTAGGCAGTTGTGAGGGGATATCTATTGGAATTTTGAATCAAACCTGGTAGCTTATGTTAACAAGGTGACTGATGACGGGCACAGATTATGTTCACAACACGACTGATAGAGGGCTGCTCACACTAATATCCTTAGGGTAGAAACTGGTTAAACAGAAAGTCCAATCATGTGCTTATAGTATTAGGACTTTGTGTCACATGCCATCATTCTGGCCTCCAGGAATTGGAGGTAGGCTGGGGCTGAAGATTGAGTTTAACCACATGGCAATTATTTCAACAATTTTACATATATAATGAAACTTTAATGTGCATTCTGGACCTCAGGTTCAAAAGAGTTTCCACTATTGGTAATACACCCGTCAACATATTGCTACAATGGATGGCTGAAAACAATGCATCTCTGAGAACAAGGATTCTGTTTTTGGAACCCTGTCGGTCCCAAATCAAACTATATCACTTCCTTTGAATCATTCTCTTATATAAATATGTGCGCGCGTGTGCGCGCACACACACACACACACACACCATATTAAGGCTATATATATATGTATATATACATATATATGTATATATACACATACATACATATATATATTTAAAGATTTATCCATACATACATAAAAGCTGGGGTACAGGCCAGAGGCATGGAGTGGTGAGAGGGTTCACCAGAGACAGAGTGGGGAGCAGAACAGGCAGACAAGAAATACACTGCTGAGGGGAGCAGCGGGCGAGGCAGGAAAGGCACCATGTGGGACTCTCCCCGCTGGGTGTCCAACTCACATGGCCGCTGCCAGCAGCTCCGCAGCGCAGTGCCTAACCGCTGCGCCACCAGGGAGGCCCAAGGCTATAATTTTAATTGGAGTACTTTCTTGAGTACTGTAAGTTGTTCTTGTGAATTATCAAACCTGATTTAAAACACATTTAAATGTGAAATTCATATGTTCAATGACCTTAGATAAATTTGAACCAATTAAATAAAAATAAAGAGATATTCAGTAGTGTAATGATTAGCAGTGCTAGCAGCAAATTAAACAGGTCTTGAGTAGTCTGGGCATATTTATATAAAAATAAACAAAACAATTTTCATATCATAAACAAATTTACTTTTTAAGCATGTGATGTTAAACATGAATTCATAATATAATATTTTAAAATGATATGGAAACACAGGTGAAATGTGATACTGAACAAGAAATGATAAATAAAATTCTGTTTCTCCAAAGACCAAATTCTTTCTATTTTGCATACATGAAACTCCTTAAGATAAATATAGACATTAAATATATAAGTTTGACCAAGTTCAATTACTGATATTATTTAAGCTTATTAAAATCTGCAAAACTTAAAACTGACCAAATAAGATTCCTTAAAGTGAATTAATTGTAACATTGTAACATTTACTATTAGCCATATAACCTATTAAAATGAATTTATTACTCCTGAATTCTATTAAAGCATCTTAATATTAATCTGGTATCTAATATTAATCTTATTTAAAAATTAGTCACTCATACTGGCCCCTTTGTAATCTACAGTTATATTCTATGTTGACTGATGAGTTTTATAAAGGTTCCCATACTGAACTTCATAATTTTCTATAAGATGCCAAGAGTAGGTTTTCAAGACAAATAAAATAATTCAAACAATTTTTCTTTGAATTTACACACACATTTCCATTAATATGACTACTGACTCCTAAATATATACTATGGATATTACATATAAAGACATATGTGTGTATATACATATATATATACACATACATACATGCATACATACACACATACATACATACATACATACATATATATATGGGCCTCCCTGGTGGCGCAGCGGTTAAGCGCTGCTCTGTCGAGCTGTTGGCAGTGACTATGCGAGTTCCACGTTTGGCGGGGGAGATTCCCACATGGCGGGGCAGACCTCTTCTGCCTCGGCCCCTGCTCCTCTCAGCAGTGTATTTCCATCAATCTGCCTGTTCTGCTTTCCACTCTGTCTCTGGTGAACCCTCTCACTGCCCCACCCCAGCTGGTTTTCATAAATAAATAAATCTTTAAAAAAAAAAAAATATATATATATACATATACTATATATGTGCCAGTGTTCTGAAATTGAATATTAAGATAACAAAACAATTGGACAAATATAATTTAAATAAAAATTTAATTCATGTCAAAATAATATTATAAATCACTGGAGTGTTGAATTGTATAAATAATTATATTTTGAGTTTCAGAGCAAATCATATATATATTTTCATTATCAGTAACTATGATAAAGCTGGGGAAAAATACATGTTCAACAAATGTTTGTAGAAATGAGAACTAAGTAATTAGCTTTGAGAACTTTGAATATATTCTAGAAAAATTCAATATCAGTTATAAATTATTAATTTTAACATATTTGAAGGGAAATTAATTTCATTCTCATGTACAAATATGAAAAAAATAATTATTGTTATTCTCCAAAGATTAAACTCTAAAAATCACATTGATTTTTCAATTTTCCTAAATAATAATAGATTTGACTTCAAAGTCTTCCATCAGTTGATGATTAGTTACAGTATATGAGATTCTCTTAAGCTATTTCCAAATTAAAAATACTCTTTCCATTTATGTCCTTTATCTAGACTCAATGTAGTTGGAAATATTTTTATGATTGTATTGTTTTCCCTCTAGATGTAATAAGAGCAAAAATATTAGTTACTAAAGCATTATGGAATGTGTAATAATTTAGCTGTGTATAGAAGTTTTTCATAGTTGTATTCTCTATAACTTAGATTATATTTAATGCAGATATCTAAATCTAATTCACTTTAGTTATTTGGTTCCGCTCATCTCCTGATATTCCCATTGTAAATTGTGAAAAGATGGAAGTAATAAGTGAAGCACAATTCCTAAGTTTCATTAGTTTGCTAAGTTTTCCTCCTTGTTTTAACAGGTTTAGTTTCCTAGGCAGAAATCCAAATACCTAGAGAGAAATGATTGTATTAGTAAACCATGGACATTTTCAATGATTCAGAAATTTCCCACCAATGATTATTTGCAACTAAATAAACTATTCAAGGAGAGTTCATGGTCAACTTGGTCTTAACATATTTTTGTTATTTTATTATTCCTAACTAGTTGATGCAGATAAATTCTCAATTTCACGGGGCACTAGAAGGAAAAGGAAGGAAATAATTTAATGGAAATTGATAAAATGTATTATCCAATAACCAAATTTGATAAAATGATAAGATACATCAAAATCTTCTTGGGGAAAAAAAAAAGAAAAACAGAAAGATTTCTTTTTACTAACCAGAACAGGTGAAGCCTAAACCTACAGGGAGAGCCAGATAGATCACCTGTCATTCTTCATAGAAGAGACTGTTAATTGCAGGCTGACACTGTGATATTTTAAATATCTGCCTTAGTTCTATCCAGGAGAAAAATCTAGATGATTAAAAGTTCTAACTACAGCTTAAACATCTGGGTTTTAATAGTAGGATTAATTGCCCCCACATAAGGCACTAGCCTTGAAAAGCAAAGAGAAAATTTCCCGACTTGTGTCTCTGTCTCAGCTATAGTCTCCACTCAGCACTACAACTGATGCTCAACAACAGCATAGAGGTTGAATCAGGAACAAGACTTTATGAAACAGTATGTCTGAGGAGTTGATCTAAAAGGAGTAACAACTGTGGATCCCTGCCACGCAAACTGTCCCCACAGTTCCTACCCACACTCCTCACAGGAAACTTGATCCCTTGATGCTCTCTGGAGGAGGATGTTTGGTGTTGGTCTGTCCCTTTCTATGTATTACCCCTTACAAGTTTACGAACCATATGAAAAGGTGAAAAGAATTAGGCAATGAAAAGAATTAGGCAATGAAATAATATGCAACTAATGATACTGGATAAAAAGCCTAGTCTTAACACCCAGTTTTTTTTGTAGGAGGGTTATACAGTCAAATTATTAACATAAAGAAAGTAAACTCCATATTACAACCCATAAATACTAAAATTAATGACAGAAGAATTGCTTAAGGGAAAAAAAAAAAACAGAAAAGTTATAATCCCAAAGAATTGCAAGATATGCCTGACGAGGAGTTTTAAGTTTACCATTAAAACCAGGATTGCTAAATTAAGAAAACCAATATGAAAGACTGAATATGAATACGAAAAGAAATATGAAAAAATTGAAAAAAACATAAGACTTCTACAACTAGGAATAATGCAAAAAAAATACTTCATCAAAATTTAAAAATACAATTAGGGCCTCAAAATAGACAAACTCAAGTAGTGTAGAGAACTAATGAGTTTGGTAGCACAGTGGAAGAGAACACACAAATAGAACAAAGGGGAAAAAAGAATCAAACTAGTGAAAAGAGAATAAGAGATCGGTAGGTCAAACTAAAGAAAAACAAAACTTGCATCATTAAGGAAAAGGAAAAGAAAAGAAGAAGGAAATGGTATAGAAAATTTAATTAAAGAAA
This sequence comes from Scalopus aquaticus, assembly GCA_004024925.1. Lineage (NCBI taxonomy): Eukaryota > Metazoa > Chordata > Mammalia > Eulipotyphla > Talpidae > Scalopus > Scalopus aquaticus. The sequence goes on along the minus strand of PVIJ01003041.1, from coordinate 99,017 downwards.
TAATAACTGGTAATCATCTCAATCTTGGAAATTAGCCATATGTCAAAAACAAATAATGAGCATTTGCATAGTAAATGATTTGATAAAGTAAAATATCTAAAATCTAGCAGATATTAATAAAAAGTGAGATTTCTTTTTTTTAAGATTTATTTATTTATACATACAAGCTGGGGTTACAGGCCAGAGGCGTGGGGCGGCGAGAGGGTTCACCAGAGACAGAGTGGGGAGCAGAACAGGCAGATCAGAAACACACTGCTGAGGGGAGCAGCGGGCGAGGCAGGAGAGGTCTGCCGCACCACGTGGGATTCTCCCCAGCTGAGTGTCGATCTCGCATCACGCGCTGCCAACAGCTCCACAGTGCAGCGCTCAACCACTGCGCCACCGGGGAGGCCCTAAAAAGTGAGATTTCTAAGGTTAAGAGGGGTGGAGTAAAGAAGAAATATACAGTGGTAGAAAAAGAAAAAAAAAAAGAAAAAGGCAAATTCTGCCCCTGACTTGGTCTTTTACTGTTAATGAATTTTTTAAGCTGCCTCTTAGATTTAATGGATTTATTTTGTGTTTAAGATTCCTAGGATCCTTTTTTTGTATATTATTGTTATCTGACAGAACTTTAAAAAAGAAAGCAAAAACAATAAAGAGAATTAAGGTGAATTCTCTCATTCATTCATTCCACAAATATTGTTAAAACACCTAACAGTTGTCAGTGACTGTAATAAAAGCTGGGACCTGAGGAGTAAAAATCAAACAAACAAACAAGCAAACATATTTCTGTTTAATCCAAAGCCAAATATATCAACATATTTTCACCTTTACTGATATGTAGGTATTGTTTTCTTTTTTTCTGAAACTATAACTAGGAACTAGGTGCCTTTTTTAAAGCACATTCCAGATTTTGTAAAGACATTTATATTTGAATTAGTATAGAAGAGTTTTTGTGCTTAACCTACTTTCCTATACACTTCATTAAAGTGGTTGGATAGAACCAGGCAAACAAATTGATTCCCAATGCACAGGTCTCATTCAGCAATTAGGTTGCATTGCACATCTTCAGTTGTACATGAACTGAAAGGGCAAATGGTTGCCAGAAAAAACGATCTCCAAGATCTTCACTATACTCCTGGTATGATGGATGAACAAAGCTTTCATGGTCTGGAAGAGAAATCTTTCTTCTTCCCTCTGCTTTGTTTGCACAGAAAGTTCTGCTTAATTAGTTGGAGAGTTAAAGAAGAATAGCAGGCAATGTTTAGCCTCTTCAAGCTCTCCAGAAACTGAACAGAGCTTGATACTGGATTGATTTAGATAAAAAACAGAAGCATTCTTTCCCTCTCTCCCTCTCTCACTCCTACCCTTCTTTCTAAAACAGTGCCAAAGTGCAGGGCAGAACACTCTGGTTCTCACTAGTGCACTCTTAACTGCAAGAACTGCAAGATCCCACTCAGGTTCAGGGTGAAACAAAAATAGGGTTTATTAAGAAAGGGGGTATTGGGGGAAAGGGAAGCATTACTAAGGGCAGAAATGGCTGTTGTCCTACACAAGATAGTTTCCACAGTGTCAGTTAATCCAAAACAAAAGCTTCTCCTGCAAGATGATACTATCCCTTCAAGGAGAGAATGAAGCTGTTTGCACACTGTAAGCAGTGGACCAGGATCCAACTCACAGTATTTTTACTCTCATGGAGCACCAGCCAGAGCAAGCCCTGCTATGGGAGACCCAGGGATAGCTTGTGCTGGAGAAGGGAGAGGAATGCAGGAAGGCAGCCTGACGGCATTGGGACATGGTGGGGGGGGGTGGCGGTCTCCCTGCTGAAGGCATGCTAAGGGAAGGTGGTGGGGCCCCTGTAGCACTTCTTTCATTCTATTCTCTTTGCCTCCTTTACCTTATTTTCCTTTCTTATTTTCTCCTTTTCAGCTTGGCAAGTGCATTTTGATAGCTTGCCTAATTTCTAAAAGTGAAACTGCATTACATTTGTCCCTATTTTTGTCTTCTAGTGACAGTAGAGCAACTACTATCATTTGGATGCAATCATATGAATCGCAGAGGAGCTATAGCTCAATGGTCCGTAGAAAGCTCAAATGCACTTATATATAATAGCACTAGAGCACTTATTTTAATAAGGAGACAGAGGTAGCATTAATTATGGAAAAGAAAAGAATTCAAAGCTTACAAGAAATTGGCTTCTTTTTTTTCCAAATTCTATCAGTTTTGATCTTCTTCATGTCAGTTTACTCTAGTCTGTGCTATAAAGTTGATGGCAGCAAGCCCAGTTTCAGCAATGAGTTTAAGAAATGCCAAGAAAAAGCACTGGAAACTCAGTTTTGTAGTAGCATATACAAGTCCTAAAATAACTTGATTCTAAGTGAACACTGAACATTACAAGGGACTTGGGAAATCAAATGTTCTAAGAAAATTGTACAAAATCTTAATTATTGCAATTTTTTCCTTTAATGGTTAGTTTGAGCATATCAAATAATTCTTTTTGAATTCAAAGTTATTTTTTAATATATCACTATTCACTGGAGGTCCCTATATTTGACTAATCCCTTCCATTAAAAAGGGAAGTTCGATGATAGCAGAAAACATCTTTATTTTTTTTTTTTTCTTTCCTATTCTTGCCAGTGCTCAATAAAAAGCTGCTTGGTAGTGGTTTTACCTACCAAAGTGCTCTATTAAGGAAGTAAACCCATTAAGTTGTCATCGAAACATTTAGACTGAAACATCCAGAGGAGAAAGGCGGTGAGGACAGAGAAGAAAGGAAAATAACACACTATGGATGGTGGACTAAGGGTGATTTGGAGATGGGTGCACCATTGCGGTGGCCATAACTGAGAGAAGGATCATACACTTTGAAAATACCAATAATGCTATAAGGCGGGCCTCCCTGGTGGCTCAGCGGTTGAGTGCTGCGCTGTGGAGCTGTCGGCAGCAGCGATGCGAGTTTGACGCCCGGCCAGGGAGAATCCCACATGGTGCGGCAGAACGCTCCTGCCTCGCTCGCTGCTCCCCTCAGCAGTGTATTTCTGATCTGCCTGTTCTGCTCCCCACTCTGTCTCTGGTGAACCCTATCACCGCCCCACACCTCTGGCCTGTACCCCAGCTTGTATGTATAAATAAATAAATCTTCAAAAAAAATACTATAAGGCGACGTTGCACAATTAAAAAAAATAAACTTAAAGACTGATTATATTATAATTCTAAATTGAAGCTTGTTTCTAAATGAAAGGTCAAGTTAATTTTTCTTTCTCTCTTAAAAAGCTGGTGCTAATGCTGACTACGATGATCTTAGTTTATTTAAGATATTTTTCTGAGATATGTGAATAAATAATAACAACATATATTGGTATTTTTTTTTTTTGGAATGGCATCCCTTAGGCACTGGTCTAAGCACTTTTTGTGCATCAACTCATCTAACTTTCATCACAATTCTCCTAAGTAGGTCATTTTATTACTCAGGTTTTACAGATGAGGAAACTTAGGTACAAAATGTAACCCACCCAAGATCACATAACTACTTCAGCTGAGTGAGGTTTCAGACACATAAAGTATGAATATATTGCCCTCGAAACCCAGTCCCCAAAGCATAAGCCTGGTATTCTCCGGGTTTAAAATAAAAACCTACTTCACTGTGAACATTAAAAAAGATACGACTGCTTCCTCATGAAAATAAATCTTTTCATGAGTTTATGAAAACTAGATTGTATAGTCACATATAGTGATGCCAGTGATGTATAACTCCTCATTTTCAATAATAGAATCTGAAATAATAGATGTCTATTGTATAGAATCTGCAGCTATGGGTGGTTATCGCACCTGCTTATTTGCTATTCATTCAAAGGACTTCACTCTATTATCTTACAAGACACTGGCAAATTTTGATACACATATTTTTTTTTTTAATTTCAGATACTAGTTTTTCTACTTTATTTGAAGTCTTTAAAAAATCTAACTCAATTTTAAAATTTTGTTTTATATAGTGTTGTGGTATATTCTAGGGTGCTCAACATGCACTACAGAAATAACAAAATAATTTTGCCCTAAATATTCTGAAAGTTTATGTAAAATCTATATGCTACTTCAGTTGAGCTTCCTTGTGTCAATGCCCCTGCCTAGTATTGTTGGAAAATTGATAGAATAAAAAAAAATAAGATTTTGATCCCGGAGGGTTTTATGTAAAAACAACATACATTTTAGCCATCAATTATTTCTAATTGAGCCATCTTATTTTATAAGAATATAATAGAAACATTTTATATTAAACAATATTATTTTTAAATTGTTCCAGTAAACTCCTTTCCGGATATATGCTAATGTTTTCTATTATTTAAAAACTCTTATTTTTTCACTCAAATATAAATATTATGACCTTTAAATAAGTTGAAGTTTCCTTGAAGTAATATTTTTTCTTTTAAAATTATTTATTTTTAATTGATGTAATATTTGATGCACCTTCAATCATTACCAGAATAGTACACAAATCAACAAATCACCCAAAGTCCACCATCACTGTCCACTCTGCTTACTTCTCTCTTTGATCTTACCACTCTTACATCCTTCTCCCACTTGGTGATTCACTTCTGCAGTTAGTTATGAAGGGTTAATTTTTAAGCTTGTCTTTATCTGACTCTTACTTTGGTTATTTTATATTCCATTCATATTAATGAACCCATCCAACATGAACCTTTCTCAATCTGACTTATTTCACTTACAGCTATCCCACCCAAATCCATCCATGTTGCCAAAAATGAAATGTTTATCTTTTTTGATCATTGAGTAATAGTCCATTGTGTATATATACCATATCTTCTTGATCCACTCATTAGTTATAGGGCACATAGATTGTTTCCAAAATTTGGTATTGTAAATAGTGTTTCCATAAGCATGGGAGTGCAAGTTTTGTTTTGAATTAGTGTTTTTGAATTTTGGGGGGTAGATGCTTAGAAGTAGCATTACTGAAATGGCAGATCAATGTTTAATATTTTTTTAAGATTTATTTATATTTATTTATGAATACAAGAACTGGAGTGTATGCCAGAGATGTGGGGTGAGAGGATTCACCAGAGACAGAGTGGGGAACAGAACAGACGAATCTAGTGAAGTACACTGCTGAGGGGAGCAGCAAGCAAGACAGGAGAGGGTTACTCCTTGGCCTGGGATGGACCTCATACCTCAGTGGCTGGTCATAGCTTGACAGTGCTGAGACTTTAACCCCTGAGCCACCAGGGAGGCCCACAATGTTTAATGTTTTGAGCCACCAGGAAGGCCCACAATGTTTAATGTTTTCAGACACGTCCATATGGCTTTTGTTTCTTTTTTTTTTTGTATAAATATATATTTTTATTGTTATTTATATCTTTTACATTTTGTATTCCCCTTGGGTAACCCACCACCAATTCACCCGTGATCCATCTCTGG